>JAJKFI010024393.1:0-17025 GCA_029204185.1 Lerista edwardsae | reverse complement strand
TCTCTCTCTCTCTCTCTCTCTCTCTCTCTCTCTCTCTCTCTCTCTCTGTGTGTGTGTGTGTGTGTGTGTGTGTGTGTTTGCAGAAGCAGGAGCTCCTGTGTAAAGTGTCTCTCCTCCTTGCTAGGTCTTGAAACATCTGGGAAGGGGGCGAGCTCAGTGGTAGCAGTGGTCACCGAATCCTATCCCCCTTCCCAGGCATGATCCTGTCCATGCAGACCTGTGAGAACCATTTAGCTAGCACAGGTCTGAGTAGATACCCCATACTGCAAAAGGAACTATTGTCCCTTTACCCAGAGGAGACATCTACACCTCCTCCCCCAACCCAGGATGTAGGGGTAGTCATTTTTGCACCACTGCATTGGTGGGTGGGGGGAGGATAGGATTGAGTTG
Organism: Lerista edwardsae; assembly: GCA_029204185.1. Classification (NCBI taxonomy): domain Eukaryota; kingdom Metazoa; phylum Chordata; class Lepidosauria; order Squamata; family Scincidae; genus Lerista; species Lerista edwardsae. The sequence continues at coordinate 16,635 of JAJKFI010024393.1, read as the reverse complement.
TGAGTTGATGAAGGTGTTCAGACGCCTTACACAGTTTGTCTTTTGAAGTTTCTGGATCACAGGCAAGCCTAATGTGAACATATTCACATGGTGTGTTTTTACCCATTTCTGTGTGGTCTTTCTCGTTTAATCTCTTTTACTGCTTTGATTTACTGCTTTGAATCTCTTTTACTGCTTTTACTGCCTTGATGTGTTTTGCCACATGTATGACTGTATGCCTCTGGGGCATAAGTCATGGGTGTATCCTCGGTGCAAGGCGCTCCAGGGACTAAGGGAACGGGTCTGCTCCCTTGAGGCCTTGGTTGCGGACCTGGAGAAGCAGAGGCAGGCAGCGAGGGACCACAGTGAGACTTCTGGGGACTTGTAGGCTTCATCCCTCAGAGAGGCAGCTCATCAGCTGCCAGGGAAAGAAGTCTCAGGGCTGGAGGACGTCAGCCTGGAATGGAGGGAAACAGTCCCCCAGTGGGGATCCCTTCTTCCAGTGACGAGCCCACATCCAGTCGCACTATTGAGGCTCCTTGGCGGGAGGGGGGACGTGGGCTCCTTGTAGTGGGTGACTCTACAGTTAGGAACATAGAGAGGGGGGTCTGTGATGGGTGTGAGGATTGCATAGTGACTTGCCTACCTGATGCGAAGGTTGCGGACATCACATCTCATCTAGATAGGCTGGTAGAGAGTGCTGGGGAGGAGGTAGTGGTTGTGGTGACGGTGGTGTCGGGAGGAAGGGTTTAGATTCGTTAGGCACTGGGGAAAGTTCTGGGACAAGCCAGGCCTGTACAAGAGGGACGGGCTTCACTTGAACCAGAATGGAACCAGGCTGCTGGCGCTTAACATTAAAAAGGTGGCAGAGCAGCTTTTAAACTGATCCCAGGGGGAAAGCTGACAGGAGCTGAGTGGCGTCCGGTTCGGAACTCCTCATCCCTATGGGAAGAGGAGGGTGGAGGGATACCAAAGAGTAATGGAGGAGTAGGAAATAGAACTGCAGACGTGAGTGTAAGTGACAGTTTGTCCAGTAGAAAGAAAGGTGGGGAAAAGGGATGCGTTTCAACATAGACAAGTGTAAAGTGATGCACATTTGGGCCAAAAACCAAAACTTCACCTATAGGCTAATGGGGTCTGAGCTGTCTGTGACAGCTCAGGAGAGAGATCTTGGGGTGCTGGTGGACAATTCAATGAAGGTGTCGACCCAGTGTGTGGCAGCAATTAAGAAGGCCAATTCCATGCTTGGGGTCATTAAAAAAGGGGTTGAGAATAAAACAGCCAATATTATCATGCCATTGTACAAATCGATAGTAAGGCCACATCTGGAATAATGTGTACAGTTCTGGTCGCCGCAGCTCAAAAAGGACATAGTGGAGTTGGAAAAGGTGCGGAAGAGAGCGACGAAAATGGTTACGGGGCTGGGGCACCTCCCTTATGAAGAAAGACTGCAGTACAGCGTTTGGGGCTCTTCAGCCTAGAAAAAAGGCACCTGAGAGGGGACATGATTGAGACATACAAAATTATGCATGGAAGATAGAGGGATGTTCTTTTCCCTCTCTCAAAACACCAGAACCAGGGGGTATCCGCTAAAACTGAGGGTTGGGAGAGTTAAAACAGATAAAAGTAAATACTTTTTTACTCAGTAGGTAGTTAATCTGTGGAACTCTTTGCCACAGGAGGTGGCGATGGCATCTGGCCTAGATGCCTTTAAGAAGGGATTGGATGGATTTCTGGAAGAAAAGTCCATCGTGGGCTATAGGCCATGATGGATTGTGCAACCTCCTTAACATTAGTAGTAGGCTACTTCAGAGTGCCAGGTGCAAGGGAGTGGCAACAGGATCCAAGCATCTTGTTGTCTCGTGCGCTCCCTGGGGCACCTGGTGGGCAGCTGTGAGATACAGGAAGCTGGACTAGATGGGCCTTTGGCCTGATCCAGCAGGGCTCTTCTTATGCTCTTATGATTTACAAGATTGATCCTGAATTTGCATGGAGACCTAAGTTTGCATGGAGACTCAGACATGTTTTGTTTCTGAAAGAAATTCCCCTTTTGCAGGCGCTGCTGGCACTTGCCAAGGGAAGGTGCTTGGTTCAAAACATTCTGGCAGCATCACTTAGCAGTTATGTAAGTTGTGTTGTACTGGAAGTTGACGTCTTCCGGATAAGATGTGGATGTTGAAACATTGTTGCATAGGTGCAGCCATAATTAATTGTATTTTCTTTTTTTCAAAATGGGTTACCCAACCTGATCTCTATGCTTTGCGTGGGGGGTGGGGTGGGGGCTATAAATGTAAATCTGTTATCTGTCTTTATTTCAGATGCCACATCTATGTCTCCTATTAAACAGTCTGAAGATGCAAGATATGACTTTAAAATAGCTTTTGATAATTGGTGAAATTGATAAAATTCCCTGCTGTTTAATGCTGTGCTTTCAGTTCAAAAAGCAACACCAACTTAGGGCAGCCTCGGGGCCCAATCCTATGCGGCCCAGCACCAGCAGTAAGCCCTGGCTTGCCCTTGCCCTTGCCTGTAAGGCATTTTCAAGTAAGGGTTTGTATTGCCACCAGTGCCAGCCCAGAAGCAGGCCCCAGTATCAGGAGGACCCAACATGGACTCATCGGGCAGTAAGTCTCACCACCACTGGTGGTGAGCTCTTTGAGACGGGGGGGGGAGCTCTTTCAGGGCCTCTCCCGCTGGATCCTATCCCCTGTGTGGCCCTCGTGGAGGCCCTCAAGTCAGCGCCTGCAAAACAGCCGGCACATGCTTGAGGAGGCCCATTGGTGGCCCAGTGCCCATACCTGGGGGAAGGGGACAAGCATCCCCTTCCCCTGAAGTGCTTCTGGTGGTTGCCTGGCTCCCATAGGCTGCAGTGGTAGCCATTTTAGGGGCCAAGCAGTTCAGGATTAGGCAGCCCATCTGTATACCCACCTTGCTCTTTTATGATGGGGTGAATTTTCAGGGGAAGTTTTTCTTCCTAATGTCAGTAGCAAGATTGGAGGGTGCACAAGTGAGATTGGAACCATGATGGGGGACAAGTAGCCCCCCAGCCTCCTAGACATTCTTTTGCTGCAGTTTATGAAACACACACACACACACACACACACACACACACACACACACACACACACACACACACACACACACACACACACACACACACACACACTATTCAAGGAAAGATACCAGGCCAAAACACATGCAAATTAAGATGTGTTTGAGCCCATGGTAAAATGAAGCACACATGCATGCAGAAGTTCAGCTTCTGGGAGTGTATGTATCCCTTCTTATTGCTTGTCTCCTTTATGCCCAACACTGCTCTCTACCCCAGCTCTTCAGAACAGCACTCACCCAGCTGTATAGTCCTTCCTCTACTTAAGTGAAGTTCAAGAAGCCAGCTGCTTATGAGAAGGAAAAAGGCTTATTGTTAACATCCTCCCTTTTCCTCCTTGTCAAGGCTAACCATGCCTTCCTATGCCGGCACCGCCTTTGTAATGTGTCCCTAGGTGTCCTGCGTAATGCCTTTTAGGCTATAAGTTCAGGGCTGTAGCAGAATATTGATTTTTGCTTAGAGGGGCTGACAAAGACGAAACCTCGTAGACTCCTTTCTGTCCTAGACGTGATTGCCTTTTTAAAAAAACCACCCCAGTTTCTCTTCTTAATTGCTTTGGTAACACTTTCTCATTTTTTCTGGTTGTGGAGGGCGTCATTCGTCTTCACAATAGCCCTGCTGTGAAGTTTTCATAGTCTCTCCAGTGACCGACTGACTGTACTCAGAAAGATTTGCTTCTGAGAAAGCAGGGTTAGGATTGCACTGCTCAGCTCTTGCATCAAGGTCAATGTAAAGCCAGGTGCTGGGTTGAGGCGGGTTGTGTTGCCTGCTCATTACTTTAACAAGCCAATTAAATCCTCTCCGGGGCCAACCCAGAGCGTGCAGCAGCACTGATGCAACTTCCATTGCATACTATGGGCCAGCCAGGAACAGGCAGGGATAGAGAGCTAAGTAAAAAAAAAATTACTTACTCGGCCACTTCCTGGTCACCACTGGGCTCACGCAGATCTGCACCAGCTCTTTTGCTGGCATAAATCCAAATGAAGCCAAGGAGGCATGTTGAGCCCAGGCCAAGAGCGTTAGATATCGGTGCCGCTGCTGCGCTGCCACTGTTATCAGCCCCCAGCCTGCCCTTGACCTGCCCCCAACTCATCATGACCCCCACCCTGATCCTCCCTCGGAATGCCCCCTCCGCCTACCTGCTTGCTCTGGTGGAGGCGCTAGACTCCATTGGTGCATGCGCAGGGCCACCAGCCATTTGTGTTGGCGGCCCTCGCCCGTGTGCTGCTGTAGTGGCTATCATGCCAGGTCCAGATTTTGTGCCGGCAGAATGTAGATAGGATTGCGCCGGAAGTTTATCTTTTTTTGTGCTGAGAACACATGGGGCTTTTACATGATATTTATTTTGGGCATAGTTGACTCTTATTTCCTAGGTTACTTTTGAATTTCCAGATGTCTGGCACTTGTAACCAAGGACATGTGAGAAAATGATTGAGTGCAGGCCCAGTAATACAGCAGCCGTCAGCCGACCTGGTCTCATCATCATCTTTGCAATTACTTTTGTCACCTCCAGAGCTGCGCATTATCTCAACTGTACAAACTCAAGGGAGACCCCAAGGCAAAATTACGTGGTCACTCAGAGCTGGTTGTATTCTGTATGTGTACATTAGGGAGGTTGCCAATATCCATGTTTTTCTTCTTTCTGCATATAGGAAGCTGAGTCTCCCAAATGTCTTACTTGGGGCTGAAGCTTTTCAGTTTGCTCATATATGATCAGGAGTTAAAGATAAGCAGCAAGGTGGCCAAATTTGCAGATGACACCAAACTGTTCAGATGGGTAAAAACCCAGGCAGATTATAAAGCGCTTGAAAGGATCTCTCCAAATTGAATAAATGGACTACTAAATGGCAGATGCGGTTTAGTGTAAATAAGTGTAAAATGATGCACATTGAGGCAAAAAATGCCAGCTTCACATATACACTGATGAGTTCTAAGCTGTTGCTAATGAATAGGATTTTGGTGTCATGGTGAATAACTCATAGTCCAATCCTAACCTGTGCTGGAATAGCACAAGTCAGAGGAAGGGGACATGTTGTTGTTGTTGTTGCTAAATTATTTAATTATTTAATAATAATTATTTGGCCAGCACAAGGGACACCGTAAAGCATGTTTGGACCACTCTTGGAGTCAGGGAGGATGGCATACATCTGTGGGCTGGCAGTTCTGACTCCAAGAGTGGTCCAAACATGCTTTATGGTGTCCCTTGTGCTGGCCTAACTTTGCTGGCCTAACTGTGCCGGCCGATCTCCAGGTTAGGATTGTGCTCTCAGTGGCACTACTTCTAAGTAAACATACAGGGAATTGGGCTGCAAGCCCATTAGAGATAATAATATGCAGTGTGCAGCAATGATTTGCTTTATAAGAGTTTCAAATGAATTTCTTTTAGCTGGCAAGTGCTCTGCTGGTTTTTCATTTTGGGGGGGGGATTGAATTTGTATTTTTATTTATTTGTTTTCCTTGTAGTTGATTTTACCCTATTTTAGTGTGGGAGAGGTTTTATTGTTGTTGTTTGGCTCTATGTTAAAAACACCATATAACTGCTTATGTGTATTACAGCTGCAGTTTCTGTGCACTCTTACCTTCAAATCACTGAACACAATGGGATTTCCTTCCAAGGAAACATGCATGGGATTGCACTGCACATGTCCCACATGTGAGAAAATGGCAATAACCCATGGAAATGAAACAGGCTTCATGTATCCCAAATGTAAATGGATGAGATCTTTGTGTATCTCCTACAGTGGATGGTTGTACATGCCACATTATTGAGAAAGCTTCTATTTTAAGACTTCTTTCTAGGGGAGTCACTGCTTGAATGCTTTATCATGCACAAAAGAATTAGTCATCTGAAAATGTTTGTGGACAGTATCCACGAACCCAAAGCAAAATAGCAATATGCTAAAAAAAAAAAATTGGTGTTGCCTTTGTTGGGGGTAGGGGAGGCAGGCAGGAAATCCAAGGGGAGAGGACCATGAATTCCAGAGGGGAACCACTAACATGGCAGTCTTATTTCAAATTGACTCAAAGAAGAGAAAACAGGAAGGAAGGAATAAAAGAATACAATTATTTTTCTGAGAGATGGCCTGGAGAGGTTGGATGCGTGGGTTTATGTAATGTTTGAATCAGTTGTGAGGTTGCCAGCTCGCTCTGGCATAAACAGGTACAGCGCCAACGTTTTCAAATGAACTGTACCCTGCCTTTCCCAGTCATGAACTTGGCAGCCATTCTGAAGTTATAATTTAACAGGTTCTCAACATGTCTCGAGCTTCATTGAAATGCACTGTGATTTGATATGCTAGGTAATCTCTTAAAAAGAAGTTCACAAGCTTTATGCAGTTGTGTGACTCATGGACAAAAAACATTGCAGCCGAGACAAGTGGGGTAGCCACCTTTTGTGTCTCAAGAGGCATAATCTGCTGTGGATGACTTAGTCCTACGGCTTTACAGTACTCTGTGTGGACAAAAAATGTGTGGGAGGAGCAAATGTCTTGCTCAAGGTGGTAAATATTTATTCAGTCAAGCCAACCTACATTTCTGTAATGTTTAACTTCCACATTTACTTGGAGGGGGGAATCCAGTTCATAACCAGGCAAGCTCACATTTTCTGCTGCTTTTGACATGACTAGTGAAAATGTCCAACATTACGGCACAGGGGCGTAGTAGTGGGTTGCAAAGTTACCTGGAACCCCTTGCAAGAACTCCATCAGTGAGGACCAGTCAGGGCAAGGGAAGGGAAGGCAATCTTATCTTGCTTTTACCATATTCAGCTTCCTGCCCTCTGCCAATCCCTGTGACCAAGAATTGGGCCTACTCCTGCCAGCAGGCTCTATCTGAGCAGAAGGCACAACAGCCTCTGTGCCTTGAACCCGGTCTGTCAGCAGCGAGTCCTGTGCAGCTCTCAGGCTGAGGGAAATATTGTCATTGTCGTCCTGTGCCCAGGTGACGTTCAGCCCCTTCTTCGCCCAACTGAGCCAGGTGATCTGAGGAATCCGGGTCATAGCTTCAGCTTTGCTCTTTGGTCTGAGCAATCTGTTGCTTAGAGGTAGCCACACCAACCGAGATAACAGGTCTCACTTTTTCCTTCCTTGCTTTGTTCACCTTGCCTGACATTGCCTCCTCCCCCAACTCTGCCTTGACTGCCACCTTCACCAACCCAGCCTCAGCAACAGATTTCCTTCTTCCCTCCGGTCTGCAGGGCTCCCTGATGTCTGACATTAATCTGTTATCTGCCCCTTGCCTTGCAAATTCTGTGCTGCTGTCCCTGGAGCTTCATTGTCCCTGAATCACATTGCTTCTGTCTGAATGACCGAGGCTTGATACTGGATTGTGGCTCTGCTTGGCACTGGCTCTTATATAAAGGGCTGGCAGGGGTTATCACCAGTAATGTGGGCCAGAATAGCAGTGATGTATCTTAGGTGGAGCCTAAAGAGCAGCTGCTCCAGGCGCAGTTGAAAGGGTGGGCGCAATTTTAGCAGTATCAAAATGCAAATAACAGCACCTGCAAATACTTTTTTCTTTTGTTTATTATTTTAAATACATATTTTATTTTATAAATATTTTTTATCGAGAGCTTGCAAGCTCTTGACATTTGGGAGCTGAAAATGGAGCACAGGCTTTTACACAGTTGAGTGGAAACGAGGGTGGAAGCAGCAGAAAAAAGTCACACGCAGAAAGAAGTCTACTCAGAAGTAAGTCCCATTATTGGCAATGGGTCTTACTCCCAGGTAATTGTGCATAGGATTGTAGTCTTAAATGTAAATGTTAAATTGATCTGGCTACTGAAATGGTGGCTGCCTGTTAGCAGCCGGCCCCCTTCCAGCTTTCCTCCCCCCCCCCAGTATTTCATAAATAAAATCTATGCACTGTATTGGTTGATTATCATTCTGTTCATCCTGCCAAGCAGTTGTCTTTTTCTTCTTTTTACTAAGCCTATAATTCTATGCACAATTACCTGGGAGTAAGACCCATTGCCAACAATGGGACTTACTTCTGAGTAGACTTCTTTCTGAGTATGACTTCTTTCATACTGTTTTTCCTGTTGCTTCCATGCTTCTTTCCACTCAAGTGTCTCCTTAGGACACCTGGAGGAACCAAAAGGATTGGAATGCGTTGCTCATTAAACTATTTGTTGGAGAGCCTCCAAATAAGGAAGTGGGTGGTGACGTGACATCATCACAACTCGAGAGCATACAGCCAGGTGCTGGTAGTGAGTTGGGGGGGCAAAATATTTTCTTGCTCCAGGCCCTGTTTTCACTCGTTACAGCTCTGCAGAATAGCATCTGGATAATTTTGCATTGTTGTTACTTGCTGTGGGGCAAAAACCAATTTCTAAAACGAATGGTTTTTAGTAAAATGAATATTAACAGAATGGAATGATTGGATGGAGTGCCAGTTCACGGTCCAGTCCTATGGCCATTTATGACAGTAGATCTGTCTATCTGCTGCTGTAAAATGCCTTGTAGCCATGAAAACATTATGCCCCTGCCCAGTGGTGGGATTCAAATAAATTAACAACCAGTTCTATGATGTCATAGCCGGAGTCACACACAAAAAACCCGGAAGCCAGCCGAGGTAAGCGAGTGGGCGGGGCCCGGCCATTTAACAACCGGTTCTATAGAACCTGGGTGAACCCCCTGAATCCCACCACTGCCCCTGCCCCACTGGAAGAAAAGGATCTCCCCATGCCATTCCTGCCCCCTCCCTGCCCAGTTTTGCCCCTTCCCTGCCCTCATTCTGCCTTCCCTGCCCCCCTCCCACCTCCTCCACATGTTCTCCTGCCAGCTTCAGCCCATTGGATTGGGCTGTAAATGTGCTTTATTAATTTTCCCCTCCTTATCAAATATCTCAGTTCAACCACATCGGTCTTGGAAAACTTTCTGAGACGTTTGTAGAGAAAATAAAATTAGCATGCATGCTCTAACAATTTTGTTTACTAACTAGAAGTGAAGCATGCCACATCAGATCCCAATTGATTTTAACACATTGGAATTTTATTCTGGAAATGTCTTGGAACTTTTCCCGCTTTGGAATTTTTTGGAAATTCCACATCACTGCTAATTTATTTGACATCTACAGTGTGTGACCTGATCTGTGTGAGTTCCAGCATGTAGCGAGTTTGACTGGGATAGACTCAAACTAGGGGTTCTAAAACTAGCCAGCACAACTTTAACTTTAGCTGGGTGCCTATTTTAGGAGCAGGACAATAATGCACAAAAGAGAACAAGGAGTCTGAAAGCCAGGGGTATTTTTTCCTTTTTGCTCCTGTGTCGTGTTTTTGTTTTACTTCCTGAGCTGCAGCAGCTGAAATAATTTTTTATTGTTTTATTCTCCCTCAGCACAGACATAGAAACATGTTTTCTTTGGCTTGCCTCTTAAAAAGCCCACCTGATGAGAGAACAGAACCGGTTGTCTAAGAAGCATTTGAGGTTGTGTGAATTGATTGCAAGTTTATTTTTTTCCTCTGGGCCGTAGACAACCAACCAAAAAGAAAAGAAAAAAATGCTCCCATGACATAAATATGAACTACATTGAATTTGAACTAGACTTCCGGCTGAGAGAAAGAGCCTTCGTGTTATGAAGTTATTCAGGGTGTAAATCTTACTTTATTAATTCCATCTTAAAGTACCCTCTCAGCTCAGCTACTTAAGGACCTGCATCATAATGGTTTTTAATGGGACTTGATCCTAATCAGCCCTTAGAGTTATTGTAAACTGTTTTGGAACGAAAGCACAAAGCTCTTTCTCTAGCTCTTTCTCTAGCTCGACTGAGGGCAGCCTTCTCCAAAAGGCAGAAAGAGTGACTAAGGGAGGCTTCAGGGTCATCCTAAATGTAACGTAAGTTTTCAGTGTGCCATGAAAGAACGGTAAAGGCCACCTTTGCCATGCCAAATTTTGATATCTCCCAAGAATGTATCTTCTTTGCCTATTTGAAGGCTTAAACCCAGCTGGAACTCCTTCCTGTTGCTGAACAGGTCTTTTTAAATATATCTAAGCATCAAACTAGATGTGACCCTAAATACAGATGATAGCCTTCCGTTTATTTTAGTAAACAGCATGTGCTGGATAGAAGGAATGACAAAATGGGCAGAAATCACAGCAGGGTGTAGAGCAGTGTTATTCAAATTGTAGGTCGGACCCACTAGTCAGTTGGGTCGCAACCTGATGTCAGGTGGGTTGCAGAAAACTGGGAGCAGCCATCTTGGAATCTTATTCTTGTTATATTCCTTTGGTGAGTGTTAAAGTTTGAATTTCCAAGAGAGGGTATTTTAAAAAAAATGTTTTATTTCAGTGCTTTTACATAATATTTTGTCCTAATCTTGCTTTCTGTCAGGGATGTTTCATAGTTGTACAGTTGCTGCAGTCCAAGAATGTCAATTTGCATTTCAGGAGTGTCAGTTTATTAGGTAACAATGACAGTACTTCCTGCTTGATGATGTCACTTCCTGCCACAACATCACTTCCAGGTTAATGACATCACTTCCAGTGGGTCCTAACATGAGTGCCATTCTAAAAAGTGGGTCCTGGTCTAAAAGATTTGAATCCCACTGGTATAGAGCATTCCTAGTGCTTTGCTCTTAAAGTGGTTCCCAATCCCAAGACCTCTCCCCTCTCCCCGCCCTACAATGCTGCAAAGTTCAGATGGGTAAAAAAGCTTGCATTGACTTTCAGTGAAAGTTTTTTTTTTCATTAAAAAGTGTGTGTGTGTGCGTGTGCGTGCGTGCGTGCGAGAGAGAGAGAGAGAGAGAGAGAGAGAGAGAGAGAGAGAGAGAGAGAGGCACAGGGGCTAGAGAGGAAGGGAGGGGGGAGGGTGGTCAGGAAGGTGGATTGGGCCCCGGATGGAATGGTACCTAGACTGAATCCTAGCCTGCAGCCCAACCAGCATTACAAGGGCTGCTTAGATTTGTGCCCACAAAATCTCACATGCAGATCCAAGTAACTCCATATGGCTGGCTTGTGTGTGACACAGGGTAAGGGGGATAAAATCCCCTTACTCTGAGTTGTGTCTCAGCCTGCTCCTATCTGTGCCAGATACAGTGCAGACCAGCTGGCAAGCCTGTTCCAGTGCAGGTTAGGATTGCACCCTGAGTATATGTGTGTCTACTCAGATCTAGTCTGTCTTTCTCCCTGAAGGGCACAACTAGTGGATCGTTCTGTGACAGCAACAATAACTGCTGCTTTTATGGCTACTTCTGCTTTTATAATTATTCCACAGAGTTGTGCATGCTTCATACCACTGACATAAGGTTGTGAGTTAGTTTCAGCATTTTCAGTTTCATTATGCTCTTGAAGGACTTTAGAAGAGCTTTGCATCATCCCAGTTTGAGAAAACAGTCTCATTTAGGTCACCTTTGTGGTGCTACGTGTAAGTAGGATCTTAACAACATCCATGACTTTGTACATTCCTTTCTTGGTTTATCTTAAAGTGGAAAGATGTTCTGGAGATTCCTTTTCCAAGCATCTTTCTTTTTTATGGGCATTCCTAACAGGAGGGTAATTATTCCACAATCATTTGTCAATGTTGCAATAGAGCTCTGTGAATACATATCAGCCAAGGAGGTACACTTTACAAAAGCTCAAAAAGTGATATTGTTGCTTTCTCCCCACTTCCCCAGGCAGTGAGCAGTTCCAGGAGCAGCACTGTTTGGGGTTTTCATTTTCTGTGCAGACGAGACAGCTGAAGAATTAAATGACATGTTAGCAATATTTGCTTTATTTCCTTTTACACAAGTAGCACAAGTAGAGACAAACAGCATGTGCTTCTGCCAGACAGCAAATCTATTGATTCTCAAAGAGAGACACCATTGCACTCCAAGGTGCCCTTAGTCTAACTGGGACCATGGGGGGGAGGGAGATTTAGGGCGCAATCTTAAACATTGCGCGGTTTGAATCTGCGGTTTGTTTTTGGCTGGGAGACAGAATGCCAGATTGTGACAAGCTGCAGTACCTGTGGTGGCAGAACAGAGTCGCTGTGGAGCTGATTACTCACCACAAGTGAGAGTTGCAGTGGAGTGTGTGAGAAGGCCAGCTGGCAAAAAACAGAATACGCCCTTGAGGACCTGTCCAGGCTTGACTTGCGATTGCCTGCTGAGGCTTGATGGCATGCAGCCAAAAAGGAGAGAACCACACTGTGAAGGTGACATCTGGGCCTGAGGCAGTGATGTCATGCAGGGGGAATGCGGGGGAACTCAGTTCCACTAGTTAAAATTAGGGCTGACTCCACCCACTTCACTCTCCCTCCTCCCCCTCCCAATTCCTCTGCAAAGAGCTTTTCTTCTTGGTTGGCCGGCACTCAGAGGGTTAAAGGGAGCGACTCCGGATTCCTAGGGGGCGCGAAGGCAGTGATGTCATTCAGGAGGAACCAAGAAGGTTAGATTGACAGGAGGGGACATGATATCAGTATCTTGAAGCTTCCGAGTCAGACAATATGGCTGACTCAGATCTTTCCCGCCAGGAGGAGGGTTGCCGTGAATTCTCTAATAAAACTCTCCCTGCATGTCTGTAGAAGTTAATATCTACCTCGTTAATAATGCCTGCGTGTTCTGCATACGGGTGTGCGAATCGCTGTACGAAAAATGGGATTTAATTTCCGCGGAAAGATTCATGTCTTTACATCGGTTCAATAAAGCAACCGTTCAGTGAGCACAGAATTTTTGAAGCTGTGTAATTTCTTGTTGTTCCTAGCAGTCTTATTCACCATTTTCTGACACCCACTGTTAATGGTCTAGAAGGAAAAAAATAATTTCCCCCCTCCTTTTCCCCCCCTTCCCGTTTACACGTTTTTTCCCGCCTTCCATTTTCTACTGTAATATTTTCAAAATTCCTAACATTAACAGAATTTGTTTTATGGGGTGGGGGTGAGTGTAGAAGTTTAAAAAAATACTCTTAATAGTCTAGAAGTAAAAAAGAATTACTCTCATATTGACAACTACTTGTGTTACACATTGAGAGATTTTAATGTAATTTTCCTATATATTTATCTAATTTTTGCCCACCCTCCCCTTTTTTTCTTTCCTTCCCGTTCACACTTTATTTTTGCTTATGTAGATTTCAAAAAATAAGTCTGTCAAAACAGTGCAATCCAAGTTTAAATAGACAGCAGGCAGCATTTCGTCCGGTGTGTTCAGTAATATAATTATGCGGAGTAAAACCTTGGAATTGCATATTAAATCATAATAAGGTTACCAATGATGTTTCTACACGATTACACGTTGTTATTTTCATGAGTTTTTACTTCAGGAGTAAACGATTCAGTCCTAAACATCACGCGAAAACCAATCTGAAATGCTTGGAATGAGCAATGTTTTGAATCAGACAACATGGCCGCTAAGCCCGCCCCCTGGCCTCATTCGACTGCTATCTCTTGTTAAGGCATGTCCCCTCCTGTCATATAACCTTCTTGGGAGGAACGGACCAGAACGGGCGTTCCGGATCCTAATGGGCTCCGTGGCTGGTTCCCGACAAGTGCCAATCAAAAGTGAGTTCCTGTTCCTAAATCATTTGAATGCATGGAGGTAGTTTGAATGACACCACTGGCCTGAGGATTGGTGGATCACAAGAATACTGTAGATTTGTGGAAAAAAACCCATTGAAAAAATGGTGGTTTAGACTAACCTGTTCATGTAAGCCGCCTTGGGCATCTGCTTTGGCATGGGAAAGGTGGGGTATGAATTCTTCTAAATAAATAAATAAATAAAATAAGTTGCACTGGAACAGGTAGGCCTGCAGGCCTGCTCTGTATTCAGCACAGCTTGGGAGCAGGCTAGAGTCTCCAAAGGCAAGGGCACATTCGTGCTCTTACCCCGGGGTACACACCAGCCACCCCAATGCTATTTAGTGCCTGCTATTTAGTGGGTGCAGAGCCAAGGACACCTTGTGGCCCAAATTGGGGCCACACAGCTCCAAATTGGGAGCTTGGATGCGGCCTAATGGCTAGCGTCTGCCAAAGGGCGCTCCTAGGATTGTGCCCTTAATTTCCCAAGGCTGATTATGAGATATCAATCAACCAATCAACCGTATTTATATACCACTTTTCAACACAAAGTTCCCAAAGCAGTTTACAGGCAAAAAATAATGATAAAGTTATGACATAAGGCTATGTCAGGGCAACAGAGGCCTTCTAACAGTGACATTTTCAAGAAAATCTTGCTGTCTTTGCAGGCCTTAACAAACTACATTATGTTATCATTGCATTATTATCATCCTTTAATGTGCTCAGAATTATAAGGGTCTTTTCCCCTGTGTGTGTATATACTGTATGTGTGTGGCGCGTGTGCACATGTACAAACACAACACACAAACACATTTTCGCCTCATAATAATCCTCTGAGGTAGGTTATGCTAAGAGATTATTACTGGCCCAAGGTCACTCAGGGAACTTCCTACCTGAGTAGAGATCTGATCCTAGGCCCTTTAGGCCTAGCTCAACACTCTGAACGTACCGGTACCATACACATCTCTCGCCAACAAAGAGTTTTGGCTAGGCCAGGAAAGCTATATTTAAAATAGCCAAAATCCAGGCCAATGGCATATTTACCCATCCCCATGAATCATTTGTTGTTACCAAAAAGATGAAAACTGAAACTGTTCAAATATTTGTTCATTACAGGCAGTGGCAGAGCCCATACGTTACATCACAAAAGCCCTGCTGGAGCAGGCCAAAGACAGCCCAATCAACCACAACGCCCCATGCGGAATGCAGAGGTGCCAGTGTGGTGTCCACTGTATCTGCAGGCAGATTTTGGCATGCTGAGGCCTCCTTGGGGCAAGGCAACATTCCTTTGCTTACCCCGGGCAAGGCCCATTGCTGGCCTGACAGATCTAGTGGGAGCTGCAACCAGCAATATCACATGCTCTGAGTTGACCTGTTAAGATCAGGCCCAGGAAAAGATCAGGATTTGGCAGATGCCACTACAGCCAAATACTCCCCCTTCTTGGGCACGATGTGTTCTTCTGTCTGCTCCCCTCCCCACCTCCCTCCCAGCCCCTGCACGGCCTTACCTGCGGTGGTGGGTGTCCATGGTCCATCACTATGCAGAGCCGGCCACACACTGCTTTTGGCAGTGGCCAGGCCACACTGTCCAAGAGGGTCACATTCGTGACAGTCAGAAAGTGCGCTATGCCGACGGAATGCATGTTCCAAAGCATAGGATTGGGCCCTAAGTCTATTGCAACGTTATGAATTCCACGCATTAATACTTATGAACATAGAGATATTGTGAAAATATCCCTTCTTCTTTGGGAGTGTCAAGAAAATATTGGTCATCCTTAGCCTATCCAGGTGTAAAATAACAGGTGTAAGATCTGAGGAGACCATACAGCCTGTATCGGGGTCACGGCCTCCACAGGCTTAGGATTCTGCCTTAGTCCGCTCCCCTCTCATCCTGGCCCACCCACAGCACGCCCAAAACTGCCCTCCCCTCACCCACTCCCTCCCTTGTCGCAACATGGCACCTCCCATTGGAGACCCTAGAGCAGTGGTTTCCAATTTCAGGTGAGTTGCAAAACACCTAGAGCAACCATACTGAAAATATGGGAAGATGGGTTTCCGGAAACGGGGAGGGCTGTATGGTTGTTTTGTGTTAAGTTGTAAATAGGCTTTATTTCTCCTTTCTGATTCACTTTGCTATTGGAAAATGGCTGAGAAATAACTGAACATATTGCTGCATTCTCAGGAAAGCAGCAGGCTCTGATGGCACAATGATGGCACATCCGCCCATGACATCACTTCCCAGACAGATTGTCATTCCAAAACATGGGTACTGGTTCTAAAAGGTTTGAGAACCACTGCCCTAGAGGC
Organism: Lerista edwardsae; assembly: GCA_029204185.1. Classification (NCBI taxonomy): domain Eukaryota; kingdom Metazoa; phylum Chordata; class Lepidosauria; order Squamata; family Scincidae; genus Lerista; species Lerista edwardsae. Next base: position 752 of record JAJKFI010024393.1, on the reverse strand, counting down.
TGCTGCCTGATTTATAAATGTGGCTGTAATGATGATTGGGCAGCACTGCCCCTCCCATAACAGCTTGTTTAGCCCTTCATGCACATAGCCTAATCTGCCCTGTCAGTTTTACAAACCACCAAAAATTGGGTCACGACCCACTGGTGGCTCATGGACCCACAGTTTGGGAACCGCTAAGCTATAGGCTTGTGTCATGTGTGTTTGTGTAACATGTAAGGCCCAGTGAACAACCTGCCAACATGTAGATATTTGCTAGTAACACTCTCTCTCTCTCTCTCTCTCTCTCTCTCTCTCTCTCTCTTCCCCTCTCTCATGTAAAGTGTCTCACAAAGTTCCCACGTACTTCAACGCAAAGGTCAGCCAGTGACAACACTGGGTTCCAGCTTCATAGCACAGCAGGAGGCTTCTAAGAGTGCTGTGATCTTCTTGAATGGAAAATTTACAAAACATACTGTTGGGTCACAGTCTATGCCCTCGGCCTAAGAAATAGCTTATTTTCACAATTTATTTGAACACAGTGTTCTGAATAATGTAAATTTATTAAATTTCCATCAAACCAGATTTCTTTTAACTGACCAGACCAATTCCTTTGGGAAAGAAAGTTAGCATCAACTAAATTGTTGGAATGCATGAAGGCCGAAACCATCTTTTCCAGAATATGCCTGCAAATATTAATTGGTTCATGGACTAGTTCAAGAGTGCATAGGTTTCAAGGATCACAGCCAAGAGGTCTCACAATTGCCTCTTAGAGA
>JAJKFI010024392.1:0-17028 GCA_029204185.1 Lerista edwardsae | reverse complement strand
TCTCTCTCTCTCTCTCTCTCTCTCTCTCTCTCTCTCTCTCTCTCTCTGTGTGTGTGTGTGTGTGTGTGTGTGTGTTTGCAGAAGCAGGAGCTCCTGTGTAAAGTGTCTCTCCTCCTTGCTAGGTCTTGAAACATCTGGGAAGGGGGCGAGCTCAGTGGTAGCAGTGGTCACCGAATCCTATCCCCCTTCCCAGGCATGATCCTGTCCATGCAGACCTGTGAGAACCATTTAGCTAGCACAGGTCTGAGTAGATACCCCATACTGCAAAAGGAACTATTGTCCCTTTACCCAGAGGAGACATCTACACCTCCTCCCCCAACCCAGGATGTAGGGGTAGTCATTTTTGCACCACTGCATTGGTGGGTGGGGGGAGGATAGGATTGAGTTGTGAGTTGATGAAGGTGTTCAGACGCCTTACACAGTTTGTCTTTTGAAGTTTCTGGATCACAGGCAAGCCTAATGTGAACATATTCACATGGTGTGTTTTTACCCATTTCTGTGTGGTCTTTCTCGTTTAATCTCTTTTACTGCTTTGATTTACTGCTTTGAATCTCTTTTACTGCTTTTACTGCCTTGATGTGTTTTGCCACATGTATGACTGTATGCCTCTGGGGCATAAGTCATGGGTGTATCCTCGGTGCAAGGCGCTCCAGGGACTAAGGGAACGGGTCTGCTCCCTTGAGGCCTTGGTTGCGGACCTGGAGAAGCAGAGGCAGGCAGCGAGGGACCACAGTGAGACTTCTGGGGACTTGTAGGCTTCATCCCTCAGAGAGGCAGCTCATCAGCTGCCAGGGAAAGAAGTCTCAGGGCTGGAGGACGTCAGCCTGGAATGGAGGGAAACAGTCCCCCAGTGGGGATCCCTTCTTCCAGTGACGAGCCCACATCCAGTCGCACTATTGAGGCTCCTTGGCGGGAGGGGGGACGTGGGCTCCTTGTAGTGGGTGACTCTACAGTTAGGAACATAGAGAGGGGGGTCTGTGATGGGTGTGAGGATTGCATAGTGACTTGCCTACCTGATGCGAAGGTTGCGGACATCACATCTCATCTAGATAGGCTGGTAGAGAGTGCTGGGGAGGAGGTAGTGGTTGTGGTGACGGTGGTGTCGGGAGGAAGGGTTTAGATTCGTTAGGCACTGGGGAAAGTTCTGGGACAAGCCAGGCCTGTACAAGAGGGACGGGCTTCACTTGAACCAGAATGGAACCAGGCTGCTGGCGCTTAACATTAAAAAGGTGGCAGAGCAGCTTTTAAACTGATCCCAGGGGGAAAGCTGACAGGAGCTGAGTGGCGTCCGGTTCGGAACTCCTCATCCCTATGGGAAGAGGAGGGTGGAGGGATACCAAAGAGTAATGGAGGAGTAGGAAATAGAACTGCAGACGTGAGTGTAAGTGACAGTTTGTCCAGTAGAAAGAAAGGTGGGGAAAAGGGATGCGTTTCAACATAGACAAGTGTAAAGTGATGCACATTTGGGCCAAAAACCAAAACTTCACCTATAGGCTAATGGGGTCTGAGCTGTCTGTGACAGCTCAGGAGAGAGATCTTGGGGTGCTGGTGGACAATTCAATGAAGGTGTCGACCCAGTGTGTGGCAGCAATTAAGAAGGCCAATTCCATGCTTGGGGTCATTAAAAAAGGGGTTGAGAATAAAACAGCCAATATTATCATGCCATTGTACAAATCGATAGTAAGGCCACATCTGGAATAATGTGTACAGTTCTGGTCGCCGCAGCTCAAAAAGGACATAGTGGAGTTGGAAAAGGTGCGGAAGAGAGCGACGAAAATGGTTACGGGGCTGGGGCACCTCCCTTATGAAGAAAGACTGCAGTACAGCGTTTGGGGCTCTTCAGCCTAGAAAAAAGGCACCTGAGAGGGGACATGATTGAGACATACAAAATTATGCATGGAAGATAGAGGGATGTTCTTTTCCCTCTCTCAAAACACCAGAACCAGGGGGTATCCGCTAAAACTGAGGGTTGGGAGAGTTAAAACAGATAAAAGTAAATACTTTTTTACTCAGTAGGTAGTTAATCTGTGGAACTCTTTGCCACAGGAGGTGGCGATGGCATCTGGCCTAGATGCCTTTAAGAAGGGATTGGATGGATTTCTGGAAGAAAAGTCCATCGTGGGCTATAGGCCATGATGGATTGTGCAACCTCCTTAACATTAGTAGTAGGCTACTTCAGAGTGCCAGGTGCAAGGGAGTGGCAACAGGATCCAAGCATCTTGTTGTCTCGTGCGCTCCCTGGGGCACCTGGTGGGCAGCTGTGAGATACAGGAAGCTGGACTAGATGGGCCTTTGGCCTGATCCAGCAGGGCTCTTCTTATGCTCTTATGATTTACAAGATTGATCCTGAATTTGCATGGAGACCTAAGTTTGCATGGAGACTCAGACATGTTTTGTTTCTGAAAGAAATTCCCCTTTTGCAGGCGCTGCTGGCACTTGCCAAGGGAAGGTGCTTGGTTCAAAACATTCTGGCAGCATCACTTAGCAGTTATGTAAGTTGTGTTGTACTGGAAGTTGACGTCTTCCGGATAAGATGTGGATGTTGAAACATTGTTGCATAGGTGCAGCCATAATTAATTGTATTTTCTTTTTTTCAAAATGGGTTACCCAACCTGATCTCTATGCTTTGCGTGGGGGGTGGGGTGGGGGCTATAAATGTAAATCTGTTATCTGTCTTTATTTCAGATGCCACATCTATGTCTCCTATTAAACAGTCTGAAGATGCAAGATATGACTTTAAAATAGCTTTTGATAATTGGTGAAATTGATAAAATTCCCTGCTGTTTAATGCTGTGCTTTCAGTTCAAAAAGCAACACCAACTTAGGGCAGCCTCGGGGCCCAATCCTATGCGGCCCAGCACCAGCAGTAAGCCCTGGCTTGCCCTTGCCCTTGCCTGTAAGGCATTTTCAAGTAAGGGTTTGTATTGCCACCAGTGCCAGCCCAGAAGCAGGCCCCAGTATCAGGAGGACCCAACATGGACTCATCGGGCAGTAAGTCTCACCACCACTGGTGGTGAGCTCTTTGAGACGGGGGGGGGAGCTCTTTCAGGGCCTCTCCCGCTGGATCCTATCCCCTGTGTGGCCCTCGTGGAGGCCCTCAAGTCAGCGCCTGCAAAACAGCCGGCACATGCTTGAGGAGGCCCATTGGTGGCCCAGTGCCCATACCTGGGGGAAGGGGACAAGCATCCCCTTCCCCTGAAGTGCTTCTGGTGGTTGCCTGGCTCCCATAGGCTGCAGTGGTAGCCATTTTAGGGGCCAAGCAGTTCAGGATTAGGCAGCCCATCTGTATACCCACCTTGCTCTTTTATGATGGGGTGAATTTTCAGGGGAAGTTTTTCTTCCTAATGTCAGTAGCAAGATTGGAGGGTGCACAAGTGAGATTGGAACCATGATGGGGGACAAGTAGCCCCCCAGCCTCCTAGACATTCTTTTGCTGCAGTTTATGAAACACACACACACACACACACACACACACACACACACACACACACACACACACACACACACACACACACACACACACACACACACACTATTCAAGGAAAGATACCAGGCCAAAACACATGCAAATTAAGATGTGTTTGAGCCCATGGTAAAATGAAGCACACATGCATGCAGAAGTTCAGCTTCTGGGAGTGTATGTATCCCTTCTTATTGCTTGTCTCCTTTATGCCCAACACTGCTCTCTACCCCAGCTCTTCAGAACAGCACTCACCCAGCTGTATAGTCCTTCCTCTACTTAAGTGAAGTTCAAGAAGCCAGCTGCTTATGAGAAGGAAAAAGGCTTATTGTTAACATCCTCCCTTTTCCTCCTTGTCAAGGCTAACCATGCCTTCCTATGCCGGCACCGCCTTTGTAATGTGTCCCTAGGTGTCCTGCGTAATGCCTTTTAGGCTATAAGTTCAGGGCTGTAGCAGAATATTGATTTTTGCTTAGAGGGGCTGACAAAGACGAAACCTCGTAGACTCCTTTCTGTCCTAGACGTGATTGCCTTTTTAAAAAAACCACCCCAGTTTCTCTTCTTAATTGCTTTGGTAACACTTTCTCATTTTTTCTGGTTGTGGAGGGCGTCATTCGTCTTCACAATAGCCCTGCTGTGAAGTTTTCATAGTCTCTCCAGTGACCGACTGACTGTACTCAGAAAGATTTGCTTCTGAGAAAGCAGGGTTAGGATTGCACTGCTCAGCTCTTGCATCAAGGTCAATGTAAAGCCAGGTGCTGGGTTGAGGCGGGTTGTGTTGCCTGCTCATTACTTTAACAAGCCAATTAAATCCTCTCCGGGGCCAACCCAGAGCGTGCAGCAGCACTGATGCAACTTCCATTGCATACTATGGGCCAGCCAGGAACAGGCAGGGATAGAGAGCTAAGTAAAAAAAAAATTACTTACTCGGCCACTTCCTGGTCACCACTGGGCTCACGCAGATCTGCACCAGCTCTTTTGCTGGCATAAATCCAAATGAAGCCAAGGAGGCATGTTGAGCCCAGGCCAAGAGCGTTAGATATCGGTGCCGCTGCTGCGCTGCCACTGTTATCAGCCCCCAGCCTGCCCTTGACCTGCCCCCAACTCATCATGACCCCCACCCTGATCCTCCCTCGGAATGCCCCCTCCGCCTACCTGCTTGCTCTGGTGGAGGCGCTAGACTCCATTGGTGCATGCGCAGGGCCACCAGCCATTTGTGTTGGCGGCCCTCGCCCGTGTGCTGCTGTAGTGGCTATCATGCCAGGTCCAGATTTTGTGCCGGCAGAATGTAGATAGGATTGCGCCGGAAGTTTATCTTTTTTTGTGCTGAGAACACATGGGGCTTTTACATGATATTTATTTTGGGCATAGTTGACTCTTATTTCCTAGGTTACTTTTGAATTTCCAGATGTCTGGCACTTGTAACCAAGGACATGTGAGAAAATGATTGAGTGCAGGCCCAGTAATACAGCAGCCGTCAGCCGACCTGGTCTCATCATCATCTTTGCAATTACTTTTGTCACCTCCAGAGCTGCGCATTATCTCAACTGTACAAACTCAAGGGAGACCCCAAGGCAAAATTACGTGGTCACTCAGAGCTGGTTGTATTCTGTATGTGTACATTAGGGAGGTTGCCAATATCCATGTTTTTCTTCTTTCTGCATATAGGAAGCTGAGTCTCCCAAATGTCTTACTTGGGGCTGAAGCTTTTCAGTTTGCTCATATATGATCAGGAGTTAAAGATAAGCAGCAAGGTGGCCAAATTTGCAGATGACACCAAACTGTTCAGATGGGTAAAAACCCAGGCAGATTATAAAGCGCTTGAAAGGATCTCTCCAAATTGAATAAATGGACTACTAAATGGCAGATGCGGTTTAGTGTAAATAAGTGTAAAATGATGCACATTGAGGCAAAAAATGCCAGCTTCACATATACACTGATGAGTTCTAAGCTGTTGCTAATGAATAGGATTTTGGTGTCATGGTGAATAACTCATAGTCCAATCCTAACCTGTGCTGGAATAGCACAAGTCAGAGGAAGGGGACATGTTGTTGTTGTTGTTGCTAAATTATTTAATTATTTAATAATAATTATTTGGCCAGCACAAGGGACACCGTAAAGCATGTTTGGACCACTCTTGGAGTCAGGGAGGATGGCATACATCTGTGGGCTGGCAGTTCTGACTCCAAGAGTGGTCCAAACATGCTTTATGGTGTCCCTTGTGCTGGCCTAACTTTGCTGGCCTAACTGTGCCGGCCGATCTCCAGGTTAGGATTGTGCTCTCAGTGGCACTACTTCTAAGTAAACATACAGGGAATTGGGCTGCAAGCCCATTAGAGATAATAATATGCAGTGTGCAGCAATGATTTGCTTTATAAGAGTTTCAAATGAATTTCTTTTAGCTGGCAAGTGCTCTGCTGGTTTTTCATTTTGGGGGGGGGGATTGAATTTGTATTTTTATTTATTTGTTTTCCTTGTAGTTGATTTTACCCTATTTTAGTGTGGGAGAGGTTTTATTGTTGTTGTTTGGCTCTATGTTAAAAACACCATATAACTGCTTATGTGTATTACAGCTGCAGTTTCTGTGCACTCTTACCTTCAAATCACTGAACACAATGGGATTTCCTTCCAAGGAAACATGCATGGGATTGCACTGCACATGTCCCACATGTGAGAAAATGGCAATAACCCATGGAAATGAAACAGGCTTCATGTATCCCAAATGTAAATGGATGAGATCTTTGTGTATCTCCTACAGTGGATGGTTGTACATGCCACATTATTGAGAAAGCTTCTATTTTAAGACTTCTTTCTAGGGGAGTCACTGCTTGAATGCTTTATCATGCACAAAAGAATTAGTCATCTGAAAATGTTTGTGGACAGTATCCACGAACCCAAAGCAAAATAGCAATATGCTAAAAAAAAAAAAATTGGTGTTGCCTTTGTTGGGGGTAGGGGAGGCAGGCAGGAAATCCAAGGGGAGAGGACCATGAATTCCAGAGGGGAACCACTAACATGGCAGTCTTATTTCAAATTGACTCAAAGAAGAGAAAACAGGAAGGAAGGAATAAAAGAATACAATTATTTTTCTGAGAGATGGCCTGGAGAGGTTGGATGCGTGGGTTTATGTAATGTTTGAATCAGTTGTGAGGTTGCCAGCTCGCTCTGGCATAAACAGGTACAGCGCCAACGTTTTCAAATGAACTGTACCCTGCCTTTCCCAGTCATGAACTTGGCAGCCATTCTGAAGTTATAATTTAACAGGTTCTCAACATGTCTCGAGCTTCATTGAAATGCACTGTGATTTGATATGCTAGGTAATCTCTTAAAAAGAAGTTCACAAGCTTTATGCAGTTGTGTGACTCATGGACAAAAAACATTGCAGCCGAGACAAGTGGGGTAGCCACCTTTTGTGTCTCAAGAGGCATAATCTGCTGTGGATGACTTAGTCCTACGGCTTTACAGTACTCTGTGTGGACAAAAAATGTGTGGGAGGAGCAAATGTCTTGCTCAAGGTGGTAAATATTTATTCAGTCAAGCCAACCTACATTTCTGTAATGTTTAACTTCCACATTTACTTGGAGGGGGGAATCCAGTTCATAACCAGGCAAGCTCACATTTTCTGCTGCTTTTGACATGACTAGTGAAAATGTCCAACATTACGGCACAGGGGCGTAGTAGTGGGTTGCAAAGTTACCTGGAACCCCTTGCAAGAACTCCATCAGTGAGGACCAGTCAGGGCAAGGGAAGGGAAGGCAATCTTATCTTGCTTTTACCATATTCAGCTTCCTGCCCTCTGCCAATCCCTGTGACCAAGAATTGGGCCTACTCCTGCCAGCAGGCTCTATCTGAGCAGAAGGCACAACAGCCTCTGTGCCTTGAACCCGGTCTGTCAGCAGCGAGTCCTGTGCAGCTCTCAGGCTGAGGGAAATATTGTCATTGTCGTCCTGTGCCCAGGTGACGTTCAGCCCCTTCTTCGCCCAACTGAGCCAGGTGATCTGAGGAATCCGGGTCATAGCTTCAGCTTTGCTCTTTGGTCTGAGCAATCTGTTGCTTAGAGGTAGCCACACCAACCGAGATAACAGGTCTCACTTTTTCCTTCCTTGCTTTGTTCACCTTGCCTGACATTGCCTCCTCCCCCAACTCTGCCTTGACTGCCACCTTCACCAACCCAGCCTCAGCAACAGATTTCCTTCTTCCCTCCGGTCTGCAGGGCTCCCTGATGTCTGACATTAATCTGTTATCTGCCCCTTGCCTTGCAAATTCTGTGCTGCTGTCCCTGGAGCTTCATTGTCCCTGAATCACATTGCTTCTGTCTGAATGACCGAGGCTTGATACTGGATTGTGGCTCTGCTTGGCACTGGCTCTTATATAAAGGGCTGGCAGGGGTTATCACCAGTAATGTGGGCCAGAATAGCAGTGATGTATCTTAGGTGGAGCCTAAAGAGCAGCTGCTCCAGGCGCAGTTGAAAGGGTGGGCGCAATTTTAGCAGTATCAAAATGCAAATAACAGCACCTGCAAATACTTTTTTCTTTTGTTTATTATTTTAAATACATATTTTATTTTATAAATATTTTTTATCGAGAGCTTGCAAGCTCTTGACATTTGGGAGCTGAAAATGGAGCACAGGCTTTTACACAGTTGAGTGGAAACGAGGGTGGAAGCAGCAGAAAAAAGTCACACGCAGAAAGAAGTCTACTCAGAAGTAAGTCCCATTATTGGCAATGGGTCTTACTCCCAGGTAATTGTGCATAGGATTGTAGTCTTAAATGTAAATGTTAAATTGATCTGGCTACTGAAATGGTGGCTGCCTGTTAGCAGCCGGCCCCCTTCCAGCTTTCCTCCCCCCCCCCCCAGTATTTCATAAATAAAATCTATGCACTGTATTGGTTGATTATCATTCTGTTCATCCTGCCAAGCAGTTGTCTTTTTCTTCTTTTTACTAAGCCTATAATTCTATGCACAATTACCTGGGAGTAAGACCCATTGCCAACAATGGGACTTACTTCTGAGTAGACTTCTTTCTGAGTATGACTTCTTTCATACTGTTTTTCCTGTTGCTTCCATGCTTCTTTCCACTCAAGTGTCTCCTTAGGACACCTGGAGGAACCAAAAGGATTGGAATGCGTTGCTCATTAAACTATTTGTTGGAGAGCCTCCAAATAAGGAAGTGGGTGGTGACGTGACATCATCACAACTCGAGAGCATACAGCCAGGTGCTGGTAGTGAGTTGGGGGGGGCAAAATATTTTCTTGCTCCAGGCCCTGTTTTCACTCGTTACAGCTCTGCAGAATAGCATCTGGATAATTTTGCATTGTTGTTACTTGCTGTGGGGCAAAAACCAATTTCTAAAACGAATGGTTTTTAGTAAAATGAATATTAACAGAATGGAATGATTGGATGGAGTGCCAGTTCACGGTCCAGTCCTATGGCCATTTATGACAGTAGATCTGTCTATCTGCTGCTGTAAAATGCCTTGTAGCCATGAAAACATTATGCCCCTGCCCAGTGGTGGGATTCAAATAAATTAACAACCAGTTCTATGATGTCATAGCCGGAGTCACACACAAAAAACCCGGAAGCCAGCCGAGGTAAGCGAGTGGGCGGGGCCCGGCCATTTAACAACCGGTTCTATAGAACCTGGGTGAACCCCCTGAATCCCACCACTGCCCCTGCCCCACTGGAAGAAAAGGATCTCCCCATGCCATTCCTGCCCCCTCCCTGCCCAGTTTTGCCCCTTCCCTGCCCTCATTCTGCCTTCCCTGCCCCCCTCCCACCTCCTCCACATGTTCTCCTGCCAGCTTCAGCCCATTGGATTGGGCTGTAAATGTGCTTTATTAATTTTCCCCTCCTTATCAAATATCTCAGTTCAACCACATCGGTCTTGGAAAACTTTCTGAGACGTTTGTAGAGAAAATAAAATTAGCATGCATGCTCTAACAATTTTGTTTACTAACTAGAAGTGAAGCATGCCACATCAGATCCCAATTGATTTTAACACATTGGAATTTTATTCTGGAAATGTCTTGGAACTTTTCCCGCTTTGGAATTTTTTGGAAATTCCACATCACTGCTAATTTATTTGACATCTACAGTGTGTGACCTGATCTGTGTGAGTTCCAGCATGTAGCGAGTTTGACTGGGATAGACTCAAACTAGGGGTTCTAAAACTAGCCAGCACAACTTTAACTTTAGCTGGGTGCCTATTTTAGGAGCAGGACAATAATGCACAAAAGAGAACAAGGAGTCTGAAAGCCAGGGGTATTTTTTCCTTTTTGCTCCTGTGTCGTGTTTTTGTTTTACTTCCTGAGCTGCAGCAGCTGAAATAATTTTTTATTGTTTTATTCTCCCTCAGCACAGACATAGAAACATGTTTTCTTTGGCTTGCCTCTTAAAAAGCCCACCTGATGAGAGAACAGAACCGGTTGTCTAAGAAGCATTTGAGGTTGTGTGAATTGATTGCAAGTTTATTTTTTTCCTCTGGGCCGTAGACAACCAACCAAAAAGAAAAGAAAAAAATGCTCCCATGACATAAATATGAACTACATTGAATTTGAACTAGACTTCCGGCTGAGAGAAAGAGCCTTCGTGTTATGAAGTTATTCAGGGTGTAAATCTTACTTTATTAATTCCATCTTAAAGTACCCTCTCAGCTCAGCTACTTAAGGACCTGCATCATAATGGTTTTTAATGGGACTTGATCCTAATCAGCCCTTAGAGTTATTGTAAACTGTTTTGGAACGAAAGCACAAAGCTCTTTCTCTAGCTCTTTCTCTAGCTCGACTGAGGGCAGCCTTCTCCAAAAGGCAGAAAGAGTGACTAAGGGAGGCTTCAGGGTCATCCTAAATGTAACGTAAGTTTTCAGTGTGCCATGAAAGAACGGTAAAGGCCACCTTTGCCATGCCAAATTTTGATATCTCCCAAGAATGTATCTTCTTTGCCTATTTGAAGGCTTAAACCCAGCTGGAACTCCTTCCTGTTGCTGAACAGGTCTTTTTAAATATATCTAAGCATCAAACTAGATGTGACCCTAAATACAGATGATAGCCTTCCGTTTATTTTAGTAAACAGCATGTGCTGGATAGAAGGAATGACAAAATGGGCAGAAATCACAGCAGGGTGTAGAGCAGTGTTATTCAAATTGTAGGTCGGACCCACTAGTCAGTTGGGTCGCAACCTGATGTCAGGTGGGTTGCAGAAAACTGGGAGCAGCCATCTTGGAATCTTATTCTTGTTATATTCCTTTGGTGAGTGTTAAAGTTTGAATTTCCAAGAGAGGGTATTTTAAAAAAAATGTTTTATTTCAGTGCTTTTACATAATATTTTGTCCTAATCTTGCTTTCTGTCAGGGATGTTTCATAGTTGTACAGTTGCTGCAGTCCAAGAATGTCAATTTGCATTTCAGGAGTGTCAGTTTATTAGGTAACAATGACAGTACTTCCTGCTTGATGATGTCACTTCCTGCCACAACATCACTTCCAGGTTAATGACATCACTTCCAGTGGGTCCTAACATGAGTGCCATTCTAAAAAGTGGGTCCTGGTCTAAAAGATTTGAATCCCACTGGTATAGAGCATTCCTAGTGCTTTGCTCTTAAAGTGGTTCCCAATCCCAAGACCTCTCCCCTCTCCCCGCCCTACAATGCTGCAAAGTTCAGATGGGTAAAAAAGCTTGCATTGACTTTCAGTGAAAGTTTTTTTTTTCATTAAAAAGTGTGTGTGTGTGCGTGTGCGTGCGTGCGTGCGAGAGAGAGAGAGAGAGAGAGAGAGAGAGAGAGAGAGAGAGAGAGAGAGGCACAGGGGCTAGAGAGGAAGGGAGGGGGGAGGGTGGTCAGGAAGGTGGATTGGGCCCCGGATGGAATGGTACCTAGACTGAATCCTAGCCTGCAGCCCAACCAGCATTACAAGGGCTGCTTAGATTTGTGCCCACAAAATCTCACATGCAGATCCAAGTAACTCCATATGGCTGGCTTGTGTGTGACACAGGGTAAGGGGGATAAAATCCCCTTACTCTGAGTTGTGTCTCAGCCTGCTCCTATCTGTGCCAGATACAGTGCAGACCAGCTGGCAAGCCTGTTCCAGTGCAGGTTAGGATTGCACCCTGAGTATATGTGTGTCTACTCAGATCTAGTCTGTCTTTCTCCCTGAAGGGCACAACTAGTGGATCGTTCTGTGACAGCAACAATAACTGCTGCTTTTATGGCTACTTCTGCTTTTATAATTATTCCACAGAGTTGTGCATGCTTCATACCACTGACATAAGGTTGTGAGTTAGTTTCAGCATTTTCAGTTTCATTATGCTCTTGAAGGACTTTAGAAGAGCTTTGCATCATCCCAGTTTGAGAAAACAGTCTCATTTAGGTCACCTTTGTGGTGCTACGTGTAAGTAGGATCTTAACAACATCCATGACTTTGTACATTCCTTTCTTGGTTTATCTTAAAGTGGAAAGATGTTCTGGAGATTCCTTTTCCAAGCATCTTTCTTTTTTATGGGCATTCCTAACAGGAGGGTAATTATTCCACAATCATTTGTCAATGTTGCAATAGAGCTCTGTGAATACATATCAGCCAAGGAGGTACACTTTACAAAAGCTCAAAAAGTGATATTGTTGCTTTCTCCCCACTTCCCCAGGCAGTGAGCAGTTCCAGGAGCAGCACTGTTTGGGGTTTTCATTTTCTGTGCAGACGAGACAGCTGAAGAATTAAATGACATGTTAGCAATATTTGCTTTATTTCCTTTTACACAAGTAGCACAAGTAGAGACAAACAGCATGTGCTTCTGCCAGACAGCAAATCTATTGATTCTCAAAGAGAGACACCATTGCACTCCAAGGTGCCCTTAGTCTAACTGGGACCATGGGGGGGAGGGAGATTTAGGGCGCAATCTTAAACATTGCGCGGTTTGAATCTGCGGTTTGTTTTTGGCTGGGAGACAGAATGCCAGATTGTGACAAGCTGCAGTACCTGTGGTGGCAGAACAGAGTCGCTGTGGAGCTGATTACTCACCACAAGTGAGAGTTGCAGTGGAGTGTGTGAGAAGGCCAGCTGGCAAAAAACAGAATACGCCCTTGAGGACCTGTCCAGGCTTGACTTGCGATTGCCTGCTGAGGCTTGATGGCATGCAGCCAAAAAGGAGAGAACCACACTGTGAAGGTGACATCTGGGCCTGAGGCAGTGATGTCATGCAGGGGGAATGCGGGGGAACTCAGTTCCACTAGTTAAAATTAGGGCTGACTCCACCCACTTCACTCTCCCTCCTCCCCCTCCCAATTCCTCTGCAAAGAGCTTTTCTTCTTGGTTGGCCGGCACTCAGAGGGTTAAAGGGAGCGACTCCGGATTCCTAGGGGGCGCGAAGGCAGTGATGTCATTCAGGAGGAACCAAGAAGGTTAGATTGACAGGAGGGGACATGATATCAGTATCTTGAAGCTTCCGAGTCAGACAATATGGCTGACTCAGATCTTTCCCGCCAGGAGGAGGGTTGCCGTGAATTCTCTAATAAAACTCTCCCTGCATGTCTGTAGAAGTTAATATCTACCTCGTTAATAATGCCTGCGTGTTCTGCATACGGGTGTGCGAATCGCTGTACGAAAAATGGGATTTAATTTCCGCGGAAAGATTCATGTCTTTACATCGGTTCAATAAAGCAACCGTTCAGTGAGCACAGAATTTTTGAAGCTGTGTAATTTCTTGTTGTTCCTAGCAGTCTTATTCACCATTTTCTGACACCCACTGTTAATGGTCTAGAAGGAAAAAAATAATTTCCCCCCTCCTTTTCCCCCCCTTCCCGTTTACACGTTTTTTCCCGCCTTCCATTTTCTACTGTAATATTTTCAAAATTCCTAACATTAACAGAATTTGTTTTATGGGGTGGGGGTGAGTGTAGAAGTTTAAAAAAATACTCTTAATAGTCTAGAAGTAAAAAAGAATTACTCTCATATTGACAACTACTTGTGTTACACATTGAGAGATTTTAATGTAATTTTCCTATATATTTATCTAATTTTTGCCCACCCTCCCCTTTTTTTCTTTCCTTCCCGTTCACACTTTATTTTTGCTTATGTAGATTTCAAAAAATAAGTCTGTCAAAACAGTGCAATCCAAGTTTAAATAGACAGCAGGCAGCATTTCGTCCGGTGTGTTCAGTAATATAATTATGCGGAGTAAAACCTTGGAATTGCATATTAAATCATAATAAGGTTACCAATGATGTTTCTACACGATTACACGTTGTTATTTTCATGAGTTTTTACTTCAGGAGTAAACGATTCAGTCCTAAACATCACGCGAAAACCAATCTGAAATGCTTGGAATGAGCAATGTTTTGAATCAGACAACATGGCCGCTAAGCCCGCCCCCTGGCCTCATTCGACTGCTATCTCTTGTTAAGGCATGTCCCCTCCTGTCATATAACCTTCTTGGGAGGAACGGACCAGAACGGGCGTTCCGGATCCTAATGGGCTCCGTGGCTGGTTCCCGACAAGTGCCAATCAAAAGTGAGTTCCTGTTCCTAAATCATTTGAATGCATGGAGGTAGTTTGAATGACACCACTGGCCTGAGGATTGGTGGATCACAAGAATACTGTAGATTTGTGGAAAAAAACCCATTGAAAAAATGGTGGTTTAGACTAACCTGTTCATGTAAGCCGCCTTGGGCATCTGCTTTGGCATGGGAAAGGTGGGGTATGAATTCTTCTAAATAAATAAATAAATAAAATAAGTTGCACTGGAACAGGTAGGCCTGCAGGCCTGCTCTGTATTCAGCACAGCTTGGGAGCAGGCTAGAGTCTCCAAAGGCAAGGGCACATTCGTGCTCTTACCCCGGGGTACACACCAGCCACCCCAATGCTATTTAGTGCCTGCTATTTAGTGGGTGCAGAGCCAAGGACACCTTGTGGCCCAAATTGGGGCCACACAGCTCCAAATTGGGAGCTTGGATGCGGCCTAATGGCTAGCGTCTGCCAAAGGGCGCTCCTAGGATTGTGCCCTTAATTTCCCAAGGCTGATTATGAGATATCAATCAACCAATCAACCGTATTTATATACCACTTTTCAACACAAAGTTCCCAAAGCAGTTTACAGGCAAAAAATAATGATAAAGTTATGACATAAGGCTATGTCAGGGCAACAGAGGCCTTCTAACAGTGACATTTTCAAGAAAATCTTGCTGTCTTTGCAGGCCTTAACAAACTACATTATGTTATCATTGCATTATTATCATCCTTTAATGTGCTCAGAATTATAAGGGTCTTTTCCCCTGTGTGTGTATATACTGTATGTGTGTGGCGCGTGTGCACATGTACAAACACAACACACAAACACATTTTCGCCTCATAATAATCCTCTGAGGTAGGTTATGCTAAGAGATTATTACTGGCCCAAGGTCACTCAGGGAACTTCCTACCTGAGTAGAGATCTGATCCTAGGCCCTTTAGGCCTAGCTCAACACTCTGAACGTACCGGTACCATACACATCTCTCGCCAACAAAGAGTTTTGGCTAGGCCAGGAAAGCTATATTTAAAATAGCCAAAATCCAGGCCAATGGCATATTTACCCATCCCCATGAATCATTTGTTGTTACCAAAAAGATGAAAACTGAAACTGTTCAAATATTTGTTCATTACAGGCAGTGGCAGAGCCCATACGTTACATCACAAAAGCCCTGCTGGAGCAGGCCAAAGACAGCCCAATCAACCACAACGCCCCATGCGGAATGCAGAGGTGCCAGTGTGGTGTCCACTGTATCTGCAGGCAGATTTTGGCATGCTGAGGCCTCCTTGGGGCAAGGCAACATTCCTTTGCTTACCCCGGGCAAGGCCCATTGCTGGCCTGACAGATCTAGTGGGAGCTGCAACCAGCAATATCACATGCTCTGAGTTGACCTGTTAAGATCAGGCCCAGGAAAAGATCAGGATTTGGCAGATGCCACTACAGCCAAATACTCCCCCTTCTTGGGCACGATGTGTTCTTCTGTCTGCTCCCCTCCCCACCTCCCTCCCAGCCCCTGCACGGCCTTACCTGCGGTGGTGGGTGTCCATGGTCCATCACTATGCAGAGCCGGCCACACACTGCTTTTGGCAGTGGCCAGGCCACACTGTCCAAGAGGGTCACATTCGTGACAGTCAGAAAGTGCGCTATGCCGACGGAATGCATGTTCCAAAGCATAGGATTGGGCCCTAAGTCTATTGCAACGTTATGAATTCCACGCATTAATACTTATGAACATAGAGATATTGTGAAAATATCCCTTCTTCTTTGGGAGTGTCAAGAAAATATTGGTCATCCTTAGCCTATCCAGGTGTAAAATAACAGGTGTAAGATCTGAGGAGACCATACAGCCTGTATCGGGGTCACGGCCTCCACAGGCTTAGGATTCTGCCTTAGTCCGCTCCCCTCTCATCCTGGCCCACCCACAGCACGCCCAAAACTGCCCTCCCCTCACCCACTCCCTCCCTTGTCGCAACATGGCACCTCCCATTGGAGACCCTAGAGCAGTGGTTTCCAATTTCAGGTGAGTTGCAAAACACCTAGAGCAACCATACTGAAAATATGGGAAGATGGGTTTCCGGAAACGGGGAGGGCTGTATGGTTGTTTTGTGTTAAGTTGTAAATAGGCTTTATTTCTCCTTTCTGATTCACTTTGCTATTGGAAAATGGCTGAGAAATAACTGAACATATTGCTGCATTCTCAGGAAAGCAGCAGGCTCTGATGGCACAATGATGGCACATCCGCCCATGACATCACTTCCCAGACAGATTGTCATTCCAAAACATGGGTACTGGTTCTAAAAGGTTTGAGAACCACTGCCCTAGAGGCTGCTGCCTGATTTATAAATGTGGCTGTAATGATGATTGGGCAGCACTGCCCCTCCCATAACAGCTTGTTTAGCCCTTCATGCACATAGCCTAATCTGCCCTGTCAGTTTTACAAACCACCAAAAATTGGGTCACGACCCACTGGTGGCTCATGGACCCACAGTTTGGGAACCGCTAAGCTATAGGCTTGTGTCATGTGTGTTTGTGTAACATGTAAGGCCCAGTGAACAACCTGCCAACATGTAGATATTTGCTAGTAACACTCTCTCTCTCTCTCTCTCTCTCTCTCTCTCTCTCTCTCTTCCCCTCTCTCATGTAAAGTGTCTCACAAAGTTCCCACGTACTTCAACGCAAAGGTCAGCCAGTGACAACACTGGGTTCCAGCTTCATAGCACAGCAGGAGGCTTCTAAGAGTGCTGTGATCTTCTTGAATGGAAAATTTACAAAACATACTGTTGGGTCACAGTCTATGCCCTCGGCCTAAGAAATAGCTTATTTTCACAATTTATTTGAACACAGTGTTCTGAATAATGTAAATTTATTAAATTTCCATCAAACCAGATTTCTTTTAACTGACCAGACCAATTCCTTTGGGAAAGAAAGTTAGCATCAACTAAATTGTTGGAATGCATGAAGGCCGAAACCATCTTTTCCAGAATATGCCTGCAAATATTAATTGGTTCATGGACTAGTTCAAGAGTGCATCGGTTTCAAGGATCACAGCCAAGAGGTCTCACAATTGCCTCTTAGAGA
>JAJKFI010024389.1:0-31884 GCA_029204185.1 Lerista edwardsae | reverse complement strand
TAGTAGTAGTAGTAGTAGTAGTAGTAGTAGTAGTAGTAGTAGTAGTATCAACAGCAACAGCTAAAAGAGTTGGGAAATGTTGGTTTTGACAGGGGCAAGAGAAGAGTATTTAATTTCCACCACCCCTGACCATCTAAGAATCCAACTTTGTTCCATTTTCATCTGCACCGAGCAATCCTCAGCTTCATCTGTACCAAGGAAGAAGCTTCACTCCTGATCTAACCACTTGTTGGTGTTTGGAGCCCAAAGGTCTCAACCAAAGAGTAGCCTTTCTGCAGGTGGGGTTTCACTCTCCCCTGTCCACGGGGGCAGATGCACAAATGTCTGGTTCGCTATCCCTCTTCACACAGTGTCCTCTTTTTTTCTTCCATTCAGCCAGCAAAGTAGAGCTTTTCCTCAAGTGCTCCTTCCTGTCCTCTCAAGGCCCGAGGGTGACCTTAGCCAGGACAACTCTCATCAGCACTGTGACAAATACTCCGCTGGCCAGGTGGCATTGTGTGCCCCAGATGGAGAAGGGCGAAGGAAAGTGGCCAAACAATGTTTTCCTCTTTGGAACATTCAGCATCCTGTTACAGGGCTGGTTGGAGCAGGATCCAATGACAGAACACCTCATGGGCACTGACAATGTAAGTACATTGGGGAGAAGGTATGGCAAATTCTCCTCCCATTTCAAGCAGGGATGGAGAAAGCCTCCCAGGGAAGATTGCCCTTCAGCTGTATCTCGTCAGCAGAATCAGCCACTTTAGGGCGCTCTGTCTTGGCAGGTAAATTAAGGCTGCAGGAACATCCTCATGCCACATCTCTTGCCTTGTGCTGTTGAGAGGCAGTAAACATAATCTCCAAGCTTGAACAGAAAAAGAGAACTGAAGATTGCAACAAAGACGGAAATCACTGGACACAGGTTATTAAGATATTCGAAGAGAAGGATTCACCCTCACTTTTCTGATCACGTCGGGGGTTGGCCACTTTTAGCCTTTCTTAATGAGGTTCCAAACCAAACCAGGGGGCTCAATGCAGGCCATTTACTTATTGAAGCCAATAGTAGCTTTTTCCCCAGGACATGGAACATGCACAGGGAGGCCTAACTGAAACAGCAAGAGAGGTTAGGCTTAAAACCTCCCTTGCCTTTCACTGCAACCCTGATCTAGGTTGTCCTCAGGCCATATGGTATTTATAGGAGAGAAAGATACCAATATGTAAGGGCTAAAAAACCGATCAAGGTCATGTCTAATTGGGTGCAGATACCAACGTCCCTAGTCACCGTTTCCCAAAATCTCTACAAATATGGCCGTTTCTGAGAACTCACAGCCAAAAGGCAAGTACAGAAGTCGCCATTACCATTTGCTCTGGGAACCAGCATAACCCCAACCCATCAAACCCAGCCTCCTCCACTTTTCTGGAGACTCGGGACCCAATCTTATAGCCCAAAATGCCGGCGTTACATGTATACCACCGGCTAAAAGTTTCACGAGCATGCCATAAAGCATGTTCGTGGCACCCAGAGAGGAGGGAGCACTGACGCTGGGCCAGTGCTGGTGAGGGCCCAGCCTCAGTACCAAACGGACAGGCTGCTGGCAATGCCAGCAACTGGTAGGTATATTTGGGCAGGGGAAGATGCGGGGAGGAAGCAGAACTGGGCGAGGAGGTGGGAGGATTGGGCCTGCGCAGGGAATGGGACCCGGCAGTGGCTTCCACAGCTGGATCCAATGCCGCACCTCAGGCCTGGCCGCCTGACACGGGGCTGATCAATTCTCCTTCAGCAAAATTGCTGGCAGAGACTTGAGGAGTCCCGCTGCAGGAGCTGGGGCTACTGTTGCTTCTAAGGGGGTAGGGCAACTTAGGATTTGGCTGTCATCCTCCTAGCTCCTTTTCCAAATCAAATTTTAGAAAAGCACAAGTAACTCTTCAATTCTCTTCTCCCCAGATGACATTATACTGTATATAAAGATATTGATGAACAGTTTATTTTCCTGGGCTCCAAGATCATCGCAGATGGTGACTGCAAGCCATGAAATTAAAAGACGTTTACTTCTTGAGAGGAAAGTTATGGCGAACCTCAACGACTTAATCAAAAGCCGAGACATCACCCTGCCAACAAAGGTTCTCATTGTCAAAGCTATGGTTTTCCCAGTAGTCATGTATGGCTGTGACAGCTGGACCATAAGAAAGGCAGAGCGCCGAAGAATAGATGCTTTTGAATTATGGTGTTGGAGAAGACTCTTGAGAGTCCCCTGGACTGCAAGGAGATCCAGTCGGGCAATCCTCCAGGAAGTCAAGCCTGATTGCTCCCTGGAAGGACAAATCCTGAAGCTGAAACTCAAATACTTTGGCCACCTCATGAGAAGAGAGGACTCTTTAGAAAAGACCCTCATGCTGGGAAAGATGGAAGGCAAAAGGAGAAGGGGGCGGCAGAGGATGAGATGGTTAGACAGTGTCACCGAAGCAATGAACATGAAGCTGAGCAAACTCCGGAAGCTAGTGGAAGACAGAGAGGCTTGGCATGCTGTAGTCCATGGGGTTGCGAAGAGTCGTACATGACTTAGCGACTGAACAACAACAAGTACAGGTTGTGCCTCATTATCCACTGATTCTGTATCTGCTGATTTGCCTCATCACCAATACCGGGGTCCACCTTTCAATGCCTTTTAAAGGTGCTAAATTCCCATTTCCTACCTTTGCTCAGTTAAACTGCACTGATTGTAAACCCTTTCTCAGGGTTAAAGATAGCTTTAAAGACCCACGTCTGAGTTTCTTGCTCCACGATTGTCACCCCAGAATGCATTGATATAGATGTTATACTGCATTCAGCCACTAGATGGGGTGAATAATGGAATCTAATGGAATAATTTCATTCCATTATTCAACCCATTTATTGTCTGAATGCAGTATAGCATCTATACCAATACATTTGGGAGAGACAATGGATGAGTGAAAAACCTGGAAATGGGTCTTTAAAGCAATTTTTCCACTGATTTGGTTCCAGAATGGAACCCCCAGTAGATAACAAGGCACAACTGTAGTTGCCAAACTCCACCTGCTACTGTAAGAAGGAATAGAAGGCATAGAATTTAGCAATAGCAAAATTGAGCCTGAAAAAAGCAATCACAGGTAAATAGTGGCCAAATTGAGCCTGATAATATAGGAAAGAAATGTTGAAATAAGAGATAAAGAAAATTTGACACAGGAGTAGACACAGGTAAGTGTTGGCCCAACTGAACCTAATAATATCAGAAGGAATAAAAGCAACCCAGGTTTGGGCCCATTTAGCCTGGTAATGTAAGTAGAAAAAGAAGGAATGCAAGAGAGCGAAGAGATGGCTAATCTGAACCAGGTAAAATATGGGGGAAGGGGAAAGAAGGGATAACAAAATGCTCAGCCGGAAAGGAAGAGCTAAATGATGCCCAAATAGAGCCTGATTTTAAAAAAATAAGGTATAGAAGAGGCATGAGTGTGAAGAAATGAACTCATAACATGAAAAATACATGGAATGAGGTAGAACTCTGTAGGAAGTAAAAGAAATAAGACACAGGTAAGTGTTGGAATAATGAATCCTGATAAGGGAAGAAAGAAAAGGAGGAATAGAAGACAGCTGTAGTAAATGTGGCTAATTGGTGGGGGGCAGGAAATCGTGGTTTACAGCAAAGTTTAGCAGTAGAGTAAGATATTCATAAGTAATGGATAAAATAGGCCAGATCTTAACTTGCAGCCCCAATTCAGGCTGCTGCAGGCTGCTCGGACTTGTGCCTGCTGTTTACTTGTGCCGGGCCAGGCGCAGGTCCGAGCAGCCCTTTTGGGCTGCCTGAGGCTTACCCCAGGGAAAGGGGACAAACATCCCATTGCCCCACAGTGAGCTCCAGCTGCCTCCTACTCTAGATAGGATGCAGTGCAGGCAAGATGGCCTGCCTGCGCCTGTCCAAGTCAAGAATACTCGGTAAGACAGAAAAGAGAATAAAACGGTGGTCAAAAGGATCTGACAGCTTAAGAAACAAAAGAATGGAAAAAAGAGAGCTAAGTTGAGCCTGACAACTTGGGGGCGGGGAGGAATACAGGTGAGTTCAATGAGAAAGTAAAAATTTGTTAGCAAATTTACAGGTAAGTAAGTGGTTACAGATAGTGATAATTTAAGATATAAAAGGAAGAATAAAACAGAATTAAGCATGCCCAAACTTGATCGCCCAATCCTATGCAGCACTAGTGCAGCAGGGCCACCAGGCCCATGATGTATCCAGCGCTCAACTGAGCACATGGGAGGTCTTCTCAGGGTAAAGAACATTTGTTCCCTTGTCCTGTGTAGCGCTCCAGCCTGCTTAATGGAGCTGCTAGGATCTGTGCCAGCGATTTAGTTGGAGCAGAACCAAGTAACCCCATGTAAGACTGGCTGGCCCAGGATGGGGTTAGGTCCCGTTCCCCTGAGGAGATGCCGGCAGCTGCCATGGCACCCACAGGATGCAGCAGGAACCATTCTGGTACAGCTGCTCCTCTGGGTGCCAGGCAGCTCAGGATTGGGCTGCCTGTGACCAAGTAGAGATAACGTAGCAAGAGTAGAAAGAAGAAAAGAGAGCTCAGTATGGCCAGTTTTATCCTGATAACATGGGTGGGGGGAGGAATAAAACACGTCACATAGGTAAGTAGTTGCCAAAATAAGCCTGATAATGAAAGACAGAAAAGAAGGAAGACAATAGAGCCATATGGCACCAGATTGAGCCTGATACTGTAAGAAAGAAGAATTGCTATGTAGTTTGCTTGAGCCTGATAACGTAGGGATGTGCAGGAAGGGGAGAGCTCTGTGTTAGAAAAAAAGGGAATGAAATACAGCAATGTGATGGCATGTTGAGCCTGATAATAAAAAAATAACTGAGAGCTAGTGTTGTCAAATTAGGTTAACTAAAATGTGAAGAGAGGAGGAGGAATAAAAAGAGAATGTTGGTAGTGAATTTAGGGAGGATGTTGGAAAGGAGAAAGGAATAAAAGAGCCAAGCATTAGAAATGTGTGAGCACAGAAGAGAGAATAGAAGGAATACGAGAGGAGAGATAGTGGGAAATGGAAAGGAAGGAATAAAACTGAAGTAGATAGAATCTGTGTAAGAGAGGATGAGAGCAGAACAGGCAGGCAGGCTGGCTGGCAGGAAAGGTATTGGGGAAAACTGAGGCAGAGGTCAGAACAACCATCAGTTTGTAATCTGAGGTAAAGATAGGAGAGTGAAAGGGGAAAGAAAAGCGAGAACATGTTCATATGAAGAGAAACTTCAACACATCTTCAAATCATCGTTTTCAACTCTTTCTAACCAAAAAAAGGTGGAAAAGAAATATTAAATGAACACAGTACAATAGAGAACTGTGAAAACTACTATCTTGTGATCCATTTTCAAAATTTCCTCCAGTAATATTAGGGAGACAGAGGGGTGCTGCTGATTTCGTGGAGTCCTTGCTACAGTTGTGGCAAGGAGTTTATTATCATAATCCTATCCTATTTTCCAGCACCAATGCAGCTGTAAAATAAGGGAACAGATGTTCCCTTACATTGAGGAAGTCTTTGTGAGTGCCTCCCCACCACAGGATGCAGCACATGCTCCATTGGCACAGCTGCATCAGCGCTGGAAAGTTGGATAGGATTGGGCCCTGTGTTTATTTAGACTCTGACACTTTTCTTGGACAGAGGGAAACAAGAGTCAGGCTTGCAAACCCTTCTAATTCTTACCATATGTGCCCCAACTTTCCCTTGCCTGCAATTGTTGTTGTTCAGTCGCTAAGTCGTGTCTGACTCTTTGCAACCCCATGGACCACAGCACGCCAGGCCTCCCTGTCCTCCACTAGCTTCCGGAGTTCGCCCAATTTCATGTTCATCGCTTCAGTGACACTATCTAACCATCTCATCCTCTGCCGCCCCCTTCTCCTTTTGCCTTCAATCTTTCCCAGCATGAGGGTCTTTTCTAAGGAGTCCTCTCTTCTCATGAGGTGGCCAAAGTACTTGAGCTTCAGCTTCAGGATTTGTCCTTCCAGGGAGCAATCAAGCTTGACTTCCTGGAGGATTGCCCGATTGGATCTCCTTGCAGTCCAGGGGACTCGCAGGAGTCTTCTCCAACACCATAATTCAAAAGCATCTATTCTTCGGCGCTCTGCCTTCCTTATGGTCCAGCTCTCACAGCCATACATTGCTACCGGGAAAACCATCGCTTTGACTACGCGAACCTTTGTTGGCAGGGTAATGTCTCGGCTTTTTATTAAATTTTTATTGTATTGCCTGCAATACAACCGTCTTATAAGACGGCCACCATTGCTCCAGCTGGACGACATCAAGGATGGCAGTCAGAGCAATCCCTGGTTGCTTCCACCCTATGGAAAGGTCCACGCACAGGAAACAAGAGAGAGGAAAATGTGGAGCCCATCTATGTAATCAACATCCATATGGTTACATTGACGCATTGGGTCTAATTCAAGAAAGGCATGGAGGAATTATAGAAGATAATTATCCATTCGCATTTGACCAAGGATCAGTCTGACATATATTTGAATAGACACTTTCAACATCACATTCCTCCAGAGTCCTTATTCCTGCAAGGACAACTGCTGTGTCACTCACAGTGCCATCCTAAGGAGTGCTGGAATGGCGAGGTTGGTCAGCCTCCCCTAGGGACTCCTCAGATCCGTGGAGGCCGCGTGGCCCAAATCGGTGCCACACAGCCTCAGGATTTGGCCTTGGATTCGGCCTTACCCTGCCCACTCCCTCCCTCAGCCCAGCTCATCACACCTTTGCGCAGCCGGGCTCAGCTGGTGCAGAGTGAGCAGAGCGTGGGCGCTCCGAGGCCGGTGCTGCCTGCAGCGTAGCATCGATGCTACAAGTCACCTAGGAAGGCACCCACAATCTTGTTGCTTCTCACGTTGGCCTTCTATCAAAGTAAAAATGTTGCTGGATAAAATGGACAAATACACTCTGGATAAAAATGAAAATTCTGTTATTAAATCTTACTAAAAATAGTATTTGGGCAGGAGGTGTAGTCGAGAGGGTTAAAGCCTCTGTTTGCCTGAAGATAAGATCCGAAGGTCACCAGTTCAGGATCACCGGAAGTCTCCTTGAGTGGCAGACCTTGTAAACTGCGACTGATTAGAGCAGAGCTAAAGCTGCCTGTGAGAGGAGAGTGTGTGTGCTAGCTGCTTCTTGGTGGGAGCAGAG
This sequence comes from Lerista edwardsae, assembly GCA_029204185.1. Lineage (NCBI taxonomy): Eukaryota > Metazoa > Chordata > Lepidosauria > Squamata > Scincidae > Lerista > Lerista edwardsae. Next base: position 24,713 of record JAJKFI010024389.1, on the reverse strand, counting down.
AAACTGCTTATCAGTCAGCAGGAAGGCAAATTGTGTGGCAAGAAGGAAGACTAGACCACGAAAGTACCATCTGTATGTTGTATGTTCTTAATAGAACTGCCTTGTAATTTGTAAAAACCTTTGTGTTTATGAATAAAACCTGCCTATGTAAACTGCCTTGAGTGAAAGTCAGTGGAGCAATCTAATGACCAAAGAAAGGCGGTATATAAATACTAGCATTATTATTATTATTATTATTATTATTATTATTATTATTATTATTACATGGTTCTTAACTTTGCATCAAAGAACACTAAATAACTTCTCCAGTACAATATGTTAATTGATCACTCAAAAGTAAAAAAGAGGTTCTCATCTGGTATGTTAAGGTCCATTCAAAATCTCTCCACCCAGGCACATGACAAGTTGTCATGGGAATTGACTTACTCCAGCTGCAGGGAGGAGAGCTGTGTGGACTTCCTTTGCTTGGAAGATGTGATTTAGTCTTCCTATCTTTTCCCATGGGACTATTAATCTGAGGTTTCTGCCACAATCAGTTGTGTGGACGGTTTGGCCTTGCAAACAACTCCTGCGCTTTTTCCCATTCCAAACACCCATATTTCTCAACTAATCAGCACAAATGTTTTGCAGGCATTTGAAGTTCAAGGCACTGCTTGAATTTGATCTCAGAGAGAGAGAGAGGGAGGGGGGGGGGGGAGGGAGAGAAAGAAGCAGGGGCGCGGGGGTGTGTGGACTACACTAGGGGGCGCACTAAGGGGGGAGGTGACACCACTTTTGGCCAAAATTGTGAAAATCTTCGTAGAGGTGGAGCCTTTTTATCTTCTTTTTAACTTGCAGATTAAAAAATCCATAGGCAATTAAACCTGGAGATTTAGCCCACATCCACACCGCAAACCTGACTGGAAAAATGCCTCGCAAAAGTCATTGCTGGTAGGAATTTCATAATGTATGAAGTTGTTGGATTAGATTGTCCTTGACAGGGTCAGTTGAAACTGAGATGGTTGCTGCAGGTGGAGGATCATTAGGGAATGCAGCAGGTGACAGGAGATGACCCAGCCAACCTCTCCTTTCCTGAACACCCTTTTCAAATCCAACATGCTGAGGAGGAGGAGGAGGACTTGGTGACTGTGTTGCCCTTGAGAGGTGGTGCAAAGAGGTTCAGGTGTAGGGCAAGTGAGGGAATTGCATCTGGTACCCTGCCTCAGAACACTGGCCTCCGTCAAAGGGTTGTTCTCAGAGTAAAAGTTAATATAGGTAAATGATCCCTTATCCAAAATCCAGACTATTCCAAAATCCAGACATCTTTGTCCAAGACTTTTTAAAAAACATTCTGTAGAAAGGACTTGTGCTCATTGCCACATAAAGGCTGTAGGTTCTATTCTCTGCTCTGTGGAGTGTGCCTACACAGACATTGTTGAAAAATGTCAGAGGCCATCAGACACCCAAATGAGTAATAGTGAAAAGAGCAAGAGGAAGCATTTCTCATTATATTTATGCAATTATTCAGAAATCCAGAAAAATCCAAAATCCGGACACCTCCCTATCCAAAGTAGTCCGGATAAGGGTATAATTTATCAATCGGATAATCAACCTGTAACTTCTGAATAGCATTTTGTATATGGAACAGTAAGGATAAATAATATTCCTTGGCTTACCTTAATGAATGGTGCCCTGATGTATAATCTCGTTTGCCGTATTCCTGAGTATAGAAACCATGTTTTTCCATGAGGTCCATCCACGTTGTGTAATTTGGCTCTAATCCCTTGAAATTATTCCAAGACTCTGTCAAGTGAGTGAAAAGGCCACTCCACATAGCTAAAAAACATATTAGAGTTTCTTACTAACAATAAAGGGTACAGAATCATACCAAAAGAAAAATCCCATATATAATAGGCTACTCTGAAGTAATTGGCATGTCTACTCAGAACTAAGCTTCACCGAGTCCAATGGGACTGACTTCCAGGTAAGCATGTATAAGATTGCAGCCTAAAACTATTTGTTTGCACAACTTTCCCCAGGGCAATTTTTACCCTGTCTTCCTGCCCCTCCCCATCAAAAAGGGACACCAAAGGCAACTTACAAATAAAAAATAAATACAATAAAAATACAAATACAGTACAATTGTAATGATAGCTAAGTTATTTTTCAATACAATGGTGCAGCAGATACCAAGTGGAAACGGGTTTCCGCTAGTGGATCTTCTTATCTGGAGCACAAAAGAATACTCCAACCAAGATCAATAAGTAAAGATTAACAAGCCAAATGATCAGCCAAACATGTTCCAGCATGTGCCTTTCTCAAGGGCACAAATAACCTTCTTAAGATAAAGTATTGGGAATAAAAGCACATTGAAATAGAGTACCTGAATCGGAGTAGTCCCAATCCATTTCAAAACTTTGTGTGAATTACTACATCACAAGCAGCCAAATTCCCCCGTGCCAATGCAGTTGCACTGGCACAGGCTAGGCTGCATCCCACAGGGGAATTTCAGCTGCTGGAGGTCTCCTCAGGGTACGTACCAGCAGCCACAAAAAGGTCAACTCAGACCTGTGCCAGTGATATTACTGGTGCAAGTCTGCATTGATCTGTATTGGTGGATCAGGCCTGAGAAAGGGGATAGGATACTGTGCATCCTTGTGCTGCTGATTCTGCACCCCTCCTAGACCTGATCTGCCTGCTCACCCCGCCCGCCCGCCCGCCCGCCTGCCTGCACCCACCCACCCTGTTTTACATTCCCCTCCTCAACCTGTCTCTGACAGGCATCCCTCCAAATGCTGGCATCCACAGGAGGACTCTGGCCATCCCACCGGCACTGCTAGAAGGTGCATTTTTCCAAAGTACTTTATAGCACTTTTGTGACAGCAGAGCATGTACTCTGTTGGCACAAGTAAGGATAAACTTGGGCCATACCTTTTATCTCCTTTTATTTAAACACAGAACACATGTTTAAAGTTGCACAACTGTCTATTGTCATATAATTTACAATACACCTTCGAAAAACAATTCATCCTACTGTTAAAAGGCCTTATGTAAATATGCTCTTACCTGCACGGGAAGGACAACATATTGGAGAATTCGTGTAAGCATTAAGAAAGAGACTGCCATATCTCTTCATGAGATTTATAAAAGGCAGGGCAACCGTTTCATTTTCTGGGTGAAATGTGAGCCTTCCATCCTGCAGGCAGAGTGAAAAGGAGCTTTAATTATTTATTTATATGATAATAACATCTGAATTTCACCTTCAGTGATGTAGTAGTAAATGTTAAAGTGCAGGAGCTTGTCATGACACCCCCTCCGTAATCACATCTAATTAACACTATAACAACAAAATCAATTTAAACATTTTAAATTCAACATTTTCTTCTCCTGACATTGATTTCTCTTTCAAAATTCATTACACCTCATTTAAAGATCTAGATTCTTTCACCCCAAACTCTTGGAGTAGGTTGTATCACATATTTTGGAAAAAAAAAAAAGAATTTAAATATTTCACAAATAAGTACAATATATCAAAACGGTAACCTATGCATGTTTATTCAGAAGCCCCATGGTGTTCAACAGCGCATACTCCCATGCACGTTTTCAAAGGATTGCAACCTTAATGTAACATGAACGCAATACTGTCTCTCTTTAGCCCTTAGGAAAGACAATGTCTATACATGGCCTAGCCTAAGGCAGCAGGGCACATGCTGCCCCTCTGACCCAATGTATACCAACCTCTGCTCCTCCCACTCTCCAGTGTTCTAGCTCAGAACTCTCCTCCATTCCACATTTCCTCTTCCTCTCTGTCTCATCTTCCTTTTCCAATCCAGGGAGGTGAAACAGAAGACAGAGAAGATCTTTTGCCACCAAACTGCTGCCTGAAGAGACTGCTTCTGTTAGCCTCAAGAATGCACTAGCCCTGGCCCCAGGCAAATTTGCATCCTGCTTAGCCTAATGCTTCTTTGTCTCTAAAGACCTTTTAAATAAGGTCAAAAGCAGCACATGAAGCTCCTGCTGATGAGCATTCTTGCAATAAGAGAAGTCCTGGAGCTCTGCTCTGCCTTGACTACACCCCTGCCCATTTTCCCCTTCTGTAAGTATTCATTTAGTGAGACATTTATAACTTTCAGTTGAAATGATCCCCAATCTGACATACACTAGCAACAGAAAACAACCCTGGAACTTCTTAGACCTCTGACTAATGCCCCCACTTCTCCGGTCCCTGCTCCATTCTTCCACCAATGGCAGGGGAAAGGCTAATATTCCTCTTGCCATGATGTGGCAAGGCATGCAAGCTCTCAAGGGTCTTTAGCCCTCAAATCAAGGACTAGGGCAGAGGACGGCTTCACCTGGTTCTCTATGTCTAGTCCACATTACGGGAATAACACATTTTCTTTCACTCAGAGATCACAAATCATGCCTCTACCCAAACATGGACGCTTTGGAAACATGGAACATTCTGTTTCAAATGTTCTGGATTTCCAAGAAATGTAAATCACATAGCTACATAGCTGTTCCATTGGCCACCACACAGGATTCTTATACGCAATTGTTTTTCCTCTGTACGCACATTATGTGTATTGTAAAAAGCACTGCTGATAACAGGCCAGTTGGATCAGAAGTTGAATGGAATGGCAAAGCAGGTGCTAGTAGGACATGAATAAATCTTAGCTGGACATATCAGGGAAGCAGGTTCTATGGCTTTCTATGCACAAGGAGTGTGGGAGCACTCAGACTCATAATACCCAACCTGCAGTCTGAAGTGATACAATTAACAATTGTGTTATGTGACCCACCCAACTCTGTACCTTGATTCTGAATCCAGTGCAACTTTGCAAGTACTGTAGTTTGAGGTGTTCATATGTAATTCCAGATTAGGGACTAGTTGCTGAAACAAAAACCTTCATTCCAAGTTGTTGAACAGCAGTTTAGAAGCAATTTTGTGAACCTGTCTGTTGGTGATAATGGAGGTGGAGAGTTGATCAGAAGTGGATCAGAAGTATGGTGCAGATTTCTAGTGAGTCCTATTCTATACAGTCGAAGGAACAATCTGATTTATATTCAAGCAAGTGTCACTTACGCAAACAATCTCAATCAAAAGAGCACCATGCCAGGGTGGAATGCACTCTTCAAGATGCTTCATGGTCATCACTGTTGTTTACAAATGGAGGTATGTCTAAGCTAGAGATGTTACAAAATAACATCAGCTCTGTTTTTATTCCTTTAGCAGTGCTAGTAGGACACCTAGTGTACACAGAGCAGCTTGATTTGGCAACACACTCTTCTCCCCCCTCCGCCTTTCCATCACAGGGATTAGACAAAATAATCTTGCAAATTAAGTATCAGATGTAAACAGGCCTCAGAACTACTTGATGGGAGAAGTTTAGCAACCATTATTATTTTCAATGCAATACGATATGCAGTAGAAGGTTCTCTGGCACACAAGCACCTCCAGGTAAAGACAAGAAGGCACAGAAGGCTCAGGCAGAGAGGCTGCAATTATATGCACTTCCGCACAAGTAAGTCCCATTGGATGCAGTGAAGCTTACTTTCGAGGAAGCATGCATAGGATTGGGCTGTTAGAGAAGGCATACCGTATACCCAGAGCTTTTACATCGCAAAGCCTCACAGCCCTTCCCTTCAGGCAAAGGCGCTGCAAAGCAAGATGCTCCAGATGGTGTTCTGTTCTCAGGTACTTACAAAGGAATCGCTCATCACCATCACAACGTTAGGCTTTCCACAGCTGACATTAGCGCTGAGCAGAGGCCTCGCCTTCCCAACCCCCCAAAGGGGAAAACCCGGGAGCAGGAGGAGGACCAAGGCAACCATGCGGCTTGCAGCAGCTGCGGATATGATACTCTCTCCCCCCATTTTTTCCCTTACGGCCAAATCAGGAGCTCAAAGGCTCTCCATGCAGAGCTGTTTTCGTCCCGTTTCTTGTCAGGAGACTAAAGGATGGCAACGTGACTCTGGATTACACAGGGCGAAGTCACAGGGTGATTTTTTTCCACTGTGAACCCGCTGGCCCGTCCAAGAAAAGAAGTTCACGAAGGGCAAGCAGCATTGTGGTCTCCTGACTAACTCAGCCGCCGCTGGAGAAACTACAACTCCCATCATGCATGGTGAACTCCCTCATGCATGGAGAAATTTTTTTAAAATGCTTCTCTTTGCTTTTTTTAAAAAAGTCCTTGGCAATTCTCATAGCTAAAAAAAGGAGCGCAGCCAGGTCTTGTCGACGAAGAGGACTAGAGCTTTCGATACTCTAGGGATAAAAAGAGAGCAAAAGGCATCACCTTCATGCCGAAGAAAAAGGGAAATAAATGTGTGCAGGGGAACTACAACTCCCATAGTGCAATGCGACGGGGGGACGATAGAGCGACGTCCTTGAGTCACATGTGCTTGTCGGAAGTCAAAATGTTCTGTTTATTTTTTTACGTCCATTTTTTCTCTCCTGCGTAGTAGAAGAGGCAGCAGCTCCCTATAGAAACAATGGAGCAGCAGGTGTCCACACCTCTAAGAAACATAGAAACACAAATTTATGGTATTTCTAATTCATCTCTTATTCATATGAACTTAAAATTTAAAAAAAAACACCAAGTTTGGAAGCTGCTTGACTTTCCCGTCCAATAGCTTAAAACACGATTTTCCAATTCCAACCGAAAGCCAGGCCACATGCGTTTCCAGTCTAGTTCTATGAAAGAATCGATCCAAGACTGTGCTATGCTGGGGGAAGAGGTCCTGATAAACTACAACTCCCATCGCCGCTGTTTTACGTCACATCAAAGGAGGGGAGGGATGGAAGGGGAAGTCTCCACGCGCATGCGTCCTTTTCGCTCGAACACGGCAATGAGTGCTGGCGGCTGCTGCTGCTTGTAGTTGTGGCAGGGGGTGGTGACAGTCGGTGGTAAGTGAGCACTGTGCGGGTTCGCGTTGGGGCCTCTATTTATGGCCCCGGGATACTGTAGCTGCTGCAGTATTTCAAAAGGCCTAGGGCTGCCGAGAGTCGAAAGTCTGAGCTGGACCGCGACTCTCTGGGGGGAAACCAGTGGGGAATACTGTGTCCTGCGTTAATTAAAACCGGGGTAACTCTCCCCTGATCTTTCAATATAAAATTTGAACACTCAGTTCTAGTGAACCCCCACCCCACCCCTTTTCGCCATGATCTCTGACTTGGCCTCTTATGTACTCTCATTTGCATGTATTTATTATTATTATTTATTAAATTTATACCCCGCCTTATTTGCCTAAAGGCACTCAAGGCGGCTTTACAAAATATAAAAACTAACATTAAAAACACTTCAAAAACAATATAAAAAAAACAATACAATAAAACAATTAAAACCACCAATAGTACAATTTAAAAGCAACAAACCCAGTGGATCATAAAATATAATAAACCAGCCAGCCCGCCAGACCTGTCAACAATTAAAAGCTTTTTGAAATAAAAAGGTCTTCAGCCCCCGCCGGAATGTTAACAGAGAGGGAGCAGTTCTCAATTCTAAGGGGAGGGTATTCCAAAGTTGGGGGGCCACCACCGAGAAGGCCCTCTTCCTGGCCGCCACCCCTCTCACTTCTCCTGGTGGCGGCACAGTCAAAAGGGCCCCTCCAGATGATCTAAGAGTACGGGTTGGATTGTATGGAAGGAGGCGGTCCCTCAAATACCCCGGACCCTCAAATACCCCCTCCTTCTGTTGTTTTCTTGCTGGATGTTAGGTTGTAACTTCCTCGGGAGCAGAGATCTGTCTGTTTTTGCCTATATGATTCTGTACAGTACTTGGCCCATGAATGGTGTAGTTTAAGTAATAGTAAACATGGAGATACGTAGCTGCAAATTGGGGAGATAACAGTTCAAAATCTCAAAGCCAGGATGAACACTAACTTGGCAACTGTTGGAAAACCACTCTCACAATTTTGTATAGTTTATAAGGATAGCCTGCGTTACAAAAATAAAGTATGTAAGAAAAATGGACCTATGGGGTATTCCCATATAACTTCCACTTGATTCTTGTGAACTAGGAAATGCCTTACAATTAAGGTTGCAATTCAGTGAATGCTATTTTAGGTGTAAGTCACATTTAACTCAGTGGGTAGCATCTTGAAGTACTACTGGCATAATGCCATATCCATGGGTTTGATTGAGGTGGTTGGCTCAGGCAAAACAGAAGGCATCCATATCTGTCTGCCCACCCTTCTCTAGTGCTGCTCCTCTTACTCCCTGGATTGGAAAAAGAACATGTATTTTGTCTGCCCCTTCGTTTTCCAGTCCAGAGAATAGAAGCAGCAGAAGCTAGCACATCACCAGTTACAGAGGGGCAGCATTAGGCACACTACCTCTGGTGCCAGGAGGGCTTGGGCTAGCCTTGCTCCAACTGCTGCAGAAACTCTCTGAGCCGCCCCTCACAAAACATTGATTGCTGAGTTCTGGGAAGCCTTTCATAATGGCATGAGATATAATGCCACATGTGAACTTCAGGGAGAAAGAGAAGTGGCCAAGAAATTTGAGCAGAGCAGTGTCATAGCTAACAGTTTCATTTTCTTTTTCTGGAACCTGTTCTCCTGCAGCCCCATATGGTTTTCAAGGATTTCCTTGTGGCACTCAACAATGGTTCCTGGGGAGCTTCTTTGTGGGGAGGGGAAGATCTCTTGTTCTGATGCACCTTGTGCCAATTGCAATCAATGCTGCCCAGTAGGCCATACTTCTGATTAAACATGCCTAAGCTAGGGTCGTGTAGAAATTGAGAACAGTTCATCTACTTCTAAATAACCTGTACAGAAATAGTGTTCTTTGCTTTTGTTGGTATAATTTATGAGTCAGCTGGTGGTGCTTGTGTAAATCTTATATGTAAGGGGAGAAGAGTAAGGAGCAGTATAACCCTGCATAACTTTATCTCTGATTGTACAGAGGAGCAAAAATGTTGATGAAGAATAGCAGATAGAAATAGTATCACATAATGTATCTGTGAACCAAGTTTCCTTCTTACCGGTTCCAATATTTACAATATTTATTACTTACAATATTTATTTATGAATACAAAATTTAGTGTGAGCTAGCAGAATGATTTGAAAAATACTCTGAAATGGTTTGTACACGGCATTATTTTTTTCTTTTAACAGTACCAGTAGTCATGTCAAACAAGGAAGTGAAAGCAGCACTGAAAAGTGCCAGAGATGCAATACGAAATAAAGAATATAAAGAAGCACTGAAACACTGCAAGGTAACTACCACTCAGATGCAAAATGGACTTTTCTAAGGGATATATTCTTATGATCTGTTGACACTGTCTTCTCTGATGATCTTTAAGATATTATCTCCGCTTTATCTTAAATTTATTTGGTATTGACTTATCTTTCTCTTTAGCTCCTTTAAGTATTGTCAGTCTAAAAGCTTAACATGTATTACACCATTCTCACTTGCATACTTAACGTGCATTTTAGGAGAAGGCAACCTCAGAATGCCAGGTGCAAGGGAGTGGCAACAAAATGCTGTCTTGTATCTTGTTGTCTTGTGTGCTCCCTGATGCATCTGGTGGACCCCTGTGAGATACAGGAAGCTGGACTAGGTGGACGTTTGGCCCAATCCAGCAGAGCTCTTTTTACGTCCACCATGGCTTTCATTTCCTGTTACAAGACGTTTGGTTTATTTTCCATCTTCACAGTCTTGAACATACGAAGTTATCTTTGTACTGAAGTAGACCGTTGGTCTAACTAGCCCAAAATTCCAACTCTCCAAGGCTTCAGGCTAGAGATCTTTCTCAGCCAGCCCAGCTACCTGTGATCCTTTGATGTAAAGCATCAAACCTGGAATGTTTTGTCAGCAAATCTTGTGTTCTACAAGTACTACTGAGCTATGGGAAGTTGCTCATAATCTCTTTTGACATAAATTACCCTGAACCTTTTAGATGGGGTAAAAGTCAAAGCAGGATGATGCACTTAGGAAAAAAAAGTGTGAGTGCCGCTTTTTCCTCTCAGCAGTGGAATATTTTATTGACTTTTAAAATCTGTATTATAGATCAAATATGTCATTTTTTTTTGAACTTGAACTTTGCAGGCTGTATTGAAACAGGAGAAAAATAACTACAATGCCTGGGTATTTATTGGTCTGGCAGCTGCTGAGCTGGAACAGCCTGACCAAGCCCAAGGTGCCTACAAAAAGGCTGCTGAGCTGGAACCAGGACAGTTGCTGGCATGGCAGGTATGGATGAGATTCATCCCATTTTTTTCATACCATGTGCTTGAGCATAAGGAATGAAATGTAAATATTTTGCAAAAACTTGCAGTGTTTGGCTCAAAGATAGGATGTCCAACAGTCTTCTGGGTGACTTTGGGCCCTCCCAGAATAAACAGATATTTTTTCAAGCTGTGGTGTCCAGATTCACTCCAGGGTTAATCCAAGCAACTCTTAATGATCACTTTTAAGTGCCAAATATTGTATCTTTCAAAGCAAAGTAGATCATGCAAATGGGACACCCCCACAAAAATACTGTGATACATCACCATGAAAACCCAGTGAAAGACATGCAGAATGAGGTACCAAGCTTGAACTAAATTTGCATTTTCTTAGGCTGCAATCCTATGCATGCTTACCTGACAGTAAGCCTCACTGAACACAGTGGAAATTACTTCCAAGTAAGCTTGTATAGAATTGCATAGTAAAGCTCTTGCACTGATAGAGCTTTAACAAAACTAAAGAAAGACTTTCCTTAAAGACTCATTAAGAATTTATTTTACAGCCTTAGGGCCCAATCCTATCCAACTTTCCACAACCAATGCAGCTGCAAAGCAACCTCAAGGTAAGGGAACAAACCTTCCCCCATCTTGAGGAGGCCTTTGTGACTTTCCCTCTATTGCAGGATGCACTGAATGTGTGTGTGTGTGTGTGTGTGTTTTTGCATGGCTGCATCAGTGCTGGAAAATAGGACTGGATATGACCCTCAGTAATTGTTTCAGGGGCATTTTCTGCATCAAGAATAAGATTTACTTCAAAAACAATATGTTTCACTTTCACTTAGGGTTTAGCAAATTTGTATGAAAAAACAAACCATACAGATGTCAGAGAGGATTTGGCTAATGTTTACCAGAAACTCCTGGAGCTCTATGAAAGGTAAGAACATGGCAATGTAATTGTGCATATTACTGCAGTGATATAGTAATATTCAGCTTAAAATAACTCTCATGTTGTTCAAAGAGCAATCTGTTAACATAACAGTATCAGTAATGTTCTTGTTATTTTAAAAGAATACATATGTTTCTGCAAAAATAGAAAGCTTTTCCATGCCTAAGGAAAATAAATCCTCAAAGCTGATTAAATTTCCATCATAAAATTGGGAAAATTATCTGTAAAAAATTGTCAATTCCCCTCATCTTATCTACCTGTATAAAATGTTTATGCCTGCACACACCTCTCTTAACTTTGTATTTTTAACTGCTGTACATAGAAAATTGAGGGGATGAGAAGTAATTGGTTAGAGAAACTTATACTCTTCCAGATAGGATGTAGTCTCTCCTGCCCCTAACCCAGCCACTGCCTTGCTAGGGTCAGCAGTGGGAGAGGCCAAATCTTATTTTGAGTTGATGTGGTGTATTAACTGAACTAAAAAGTTAATTAAGGAATTATTTTGGTTTGCTTCTCTAGTATTGATAAACAGAAATGGTGCGAAGTATGTCGAAAACTTGTGGACCTGTATCATCAAGAAAAAAATTACCTTCAGGTTGGTTGCTGTTTTTGGTTTTCATTTATTGTGATCAGCATGTAGCATCAGTGCCTTTGTCATGATGGTGCATCATCACTGGGAAGTTCATGGGATTATAGGAAGCTGCCTTATACTGAATGAGGCCATTGATCCATCTAGGTCAGTATTGATCAACACAGATTGGCAGCAGTTTGCAAGCAGACATTTTTCTGTGCCCTACCTGAGGATGTTGGGGACTGAATCCAAGACCTCTTGCATGCTTAAGCATATGCTTTACCATTGAGCAAAAGTTCTTTTCTGACCCCTCTTGCTTGCAGAAGGACCTTTTGCATGAACACAACTCTCTCCTCCCATTGATGGTGCACCAAATATTTGGATTCTGCCCACCATTTGTAATTTGTCTCCTTTAGCAAAAAAAGAAGTAGATTTTGAAATGCTACCTTTATCCACTTTACCTGTACAGGCATAGCTGGAGTGGCTTCTTTCCTCTACTGTTCTTAGTAGATGTAGCCTGATTTAGACAAACATGGGTTACCCTTTGTATTAGTCTACTTTTTTTGTGCTCTTTAGATGTGACATGGCTAGGGGCAAATTACCTCTTGACCTTAAGAGATTGGTTATTGAACGTAACAAATGAACGGTGGGGGAATTGGGAAGAGGAGAGCAGAGGATTCAGTACTAGGTTATACTATGTTTGTTAAGCACAAACTTGAGGTTGTGTCCAAGTAGTCTTCTACTAAATTCCCAAATTATTTATTTATTTATTTATTTAAAAGATTTTTACCCCGCCTTTATGCCCGAAGGCACTCAAGGCGGCATTACATAAAACTATAAAATTTAACATTAAAAAACACTATAAAAGAACATTAAAACAACATATTCAAACAAAATTAAAAACATAACAATAAAATTTAAAAAACCAAACCCAGTGGATCATAAAAGTATAACACCCCAGCCAGTCAACCTGTCAACAATTAAAAGCTTTTTTAAATAAAAAGGTCTTCAGCCCCCGCCGAAATGTTAACAGAGAGGGAGCAGTTCTCAATTCTAAGGGGAGGGTATTCCAAAGTTGGGGGGCCACCACCGAGAAGGCCCTCTTCCTGGCTGCCACCCCTCTCACTTCTCCTGTTGGCGGCACAGTCAAAAGGGCCCCTCCAGAAGATCTAAGAGTACGGGTTGGATTATATGGAAGAAGGCGGTCCCTCAAATACCCCGGACCTGAGCCGTACAAATTATGTTGTACTTTCATTTCATAATCGTACAGTATCTTCTCCCCTGTCCTCGACTGCTTTTCCAAATCATCAGATTTAAGGGATTATACCTTCTTTCTAAATGTTGAGGTCATAGATGCCTATTACACTGTCCGAATGAGTCTGCAAAGGAATTTCATGATAGCTTTTAGAGGAGCATGGCAATATAATTCTTTTGAAGATTTATTTTGTATTTTGTAATGGTGCAAATCATCCACTTCAGACCTTTTAAGGATGATATGACATTTTTCTTTGTGCAGTGGCAATCAGTCTTTGAGCAGCTGTTGATCTCGGACAGTTTTTCTTGACAGGTGGCTCGAACTTGGCACAAGCTAGTAAAAATAAGACAGGAAGAAGGTGCAGAGAATGCTGAGCTTCACCAGCTATGGAAGAGATTGGTCCAGTTACTGGCAGAGTGTACACATCTCCAGGACAATGAAACACAACAGATGGTAAGGGCTCTCCTTTAGGCTAAATAGTATTCTTGACTGTTTTAAAACTTGGAATTTGTATAAAATGGAAACAAGTATTCTAATTGAGGCTCAGAGGAGCCTTGTAAGATAGTTAATAATTCCTTATTTGTCAGATGGTAGTCCAAGATGTATCAACTTGCCCAGAACCACCTCTTCGGCTGTGCTAGCTTGTGCCTGGTTCTGATGCAAGTTGGACTTTATATTTCATTTCCTTTTAAAGCATTTAGGATAGGAAGCATTTAGCATTTAGGAAGACAGTCCTTGCCACAGAGGCAACTCAAGGCAGCTTTTAGAACCGAGAATGAACTACAAGATGGTACTACAGTAAAAAATGGAAAACGTAGGGCCATCCTAGAAACGGCACTGTCATTACAACCCTCATCGCCCCACCAAAAGTTGAACAAAAAAGCCAGGTTTTAATCAGTCTCCTAAAGGAGTGAAAGGTAGGGGCCAATGATAATCTATGGGGAGGACGTTCCACATGCTTGGCACCACTGTGTTCCTGGTGGCTTCCCTTTATGCCTTATGCCTGTAAGAGTAAGGACATCTGGAGCCAGACCTGAGTTAGCAATCAGAGCATATGGGACAGCTTGTGGATCCTATGCTGGCGATGAAAGCATGATCAGTAATCAATCTTTATTTTAGAAGTTCTGTGACAGGTGCTTTTGAGCTTATTTGTACTTACTTTCTGCGTCTTTAATCTCTGTGCACTGGTTTTCTTGTATGTGAATGAATGTACACGACAAGGGCAGGCAGACCACCTGATGCATGGGAGAGAAGAGACTAGAATGATGATAGAGCAATGTTCAAACTCCTGATACTCTGAGCTTCTGTCTACCAGATTTGAAACCTGGGAGGAGGCCAGGAAGAACAACCTGCTGTGGTTTATCTTGAAATGTTTTGACTACCTTCACCTAAAGTGAAGTTTCCATAGTAATTGGGTTATATTAAGCTGAGATTTGTTTGTTCGCATTGTCTGTGTACACCTGTATGTAAGAAACAGTACGTATTTCTTATTTTTACTTATAGACAGTACGTATTTCTTATTTTTACTTATAATATTTAAGAGTATAACATGGGAAAGCAAACTCTGATGCATATGGAATTGAAAAGGCAAAGAGCAGCCTGCATAGCTGTACTCTGTATCTGTTCTCATGTTCCCACCCTACTATATTAGGGCCAACTATATGTAGTATGGTATTTGATTTCTGGCTTTTTTTAAAAAAAGACTCTTTGCACATAGGAGTTTCCAGTGAAACTAAAACACAGTTGACTGTTTTCAAATCTTGACCATTGCACTGCATAAATATCACTTCAAGGGCACATCACCACTTGTTTAAACGCTTGTTCGCTATTGTAAGTCTGTTATTTCTCACTGCAATGTCTGTGCTCTTTTTTTAAGCTTCTGAATGCATTTGAAAAGGCAGTGAATTCTTCAGACCCAATTCCAAGTGAAGAGCATCAGAAACTTTACAGGGAATTCATTCAGTGTTTGGCAAAAGTAAGGATTGTTCTTCTGCGTAATGCTGCAATGTAAAACTATGCACAGTACTACATTGTTTACAATAACCTACATTATGAATTTTGTCTCCTCCTGAAAAAAGTTGCCACATGAGTCTTTGAGACTGAAGCAGACCTGTGAAGATGTGATGGTTTTGTATCCTGCTGTGAGTTATCCCCTGGAAATTCTCTGCTTGCATTTCATTCAATCAGGTAATCCAACTGGCTTTTAAAGTTTTCTTTCCTAATATCTCTTCCTTGACCACTGACTTCTCTGTCATTTTTGCCTTTCTGTAACATTTTCTTTTACAAAGGAATGTCTGCCTCAGAATTCTGTAGTTCATTGGGTAGATTAGAGTTGGTAATAGGAAATATTTAGGGAAAGAGAGTTCCACAGTGAGGCATTTAGAGCATTTCATGCCTGTTTTCTACCAACTATGCTGGCTACTAGTTTGCTTCTAGGCCAATTTAAAGTTTTATTTCCAGACTGCGTTTAAGGTTATTACCTTAAAGCTCTTTATGGTTTGAAACCAAGTTACCTTAAGGATTGCCTATGCTTTATATGAACTTCTTTGGGCCCCAAGTTAATCTCCTTGGGCCCTGCTCTTTGTAAAAATGTTGGCAGAAATCAGAGATAGGGTGTTTTCTGTGGTTACACTTGGTTATGGGATTCTTTACAACTGTAGGTGGGGGCGATGAGGCAGGGTGGGGGACGCTCCTAGAAAGATTTGTGCTATGGACAAAGCAAGAAAGAAATCTTTCCAAGATAAACCCAGCTGTTAAGAAAAACACTGTGGCAGATAGCTTATGATATGTCTTTTTTTCAACATGTGTAACGTGTCTGGATGAAAACATCGTATTAGGCAGTTTCACTGAGGAAGCCCTGAATAATTGTCGCAAGCTTCTGGATATTGACTCAGAAAGTGGCCCCGCTCTTATTGGCTTAGGGATTCAATGTTTTCAAGACAAAAAATTTGAAGAAGCTGAAAAAAATCTAACAGCAGGTAAGCAGTAAAGTGAGAGAACCACACTGTATATCCGTTTTTATATCCACTCAGTATGCAGGCCTTCTATACTGTTGTTAGGATTTTACACTTACTTACTGTGAATTTGGTTAAAGTGAGTGTGAATAATCATCATTGTTACAATATAAATCAGGACTGTATTGTCTGTAATAGCAATATAGATTACATTAATCTTTTTACCCACTTTCCCTGTGTTTCTGTTGTGTGAGGATGCTCATGGGTGACTAAAAACAAAGAACAGAGTTGCTTAAAACATACTTAACTGTGAAAAACCTTTCCTTCCAGGTTTGCAGCAGACCAATCAGTGTCCAGTAGCATGGTGCTACTTAGGAGAAGTACAAACGAAAATGCATAAGTACAAAGAAGCTATTCATTCTTGCAATCAAGGTAATTTTTGAGCCAAGCTGATGTATTGGTTTCTAGTTGAGTGTGCTTCATAATTTTCTTTGTGCACAATCCTAACCTGGAGTTAGGCCGGCACAGTTAGGCCAGCAAAGTTTGTCTGGCTCAAGGGACATCATGTTTGGACCACTCTCGGAATCAGAGAGGCCAGTACACAGACGTGCGCCATCCTCCCTGACTCTGAGAGTGGTCCAAACCAGAGGCGTTTCTACAGGGAGGGCAAAGCTCTAAGTTTTGCAAGAAGCCTTACCCTGTCATGTAAATCCTTCCTCTCCCTTGCTGCTGTAGCCAGTAAGCAATGCCAAGATGTTGCTGTTCCCTGTGAGGATTGGCTAAAACGGTGCAGGAGAGGAGTGATTTCCACTGCAAGGAAATCTTGCAAAACTTAGAGCTTTGCCCTCCCTGTAGAAATGCCACTGGTCCAAACGCCCTTTACAGTGGCCCTTGTGCCAGCCAAACTTTGCTGACCTAACTGTGCTGGCCTCAGGTTAGGATTGCACCCT
The DNA here is from genome assembly GCA_029204185.1 of Lerista edwardsae. NCBI lineage: Eukaryota > Metazoa > Chordata > Lepidosauria > Squamata > Scincidae > Lerista > Lerista edwardsae. The sequence goes on along the minus strand of JAJKFI010024389.1, from coordinate 7,888 downwards.
CAGAAGCATAAATTACAGGCAATACAATCTCTTTATTGAATACAACTTTATTTGGAAAATATTTAACCTGTCTTTTTAATAAAATATTTCCAGGGAAGGGGGAACAATTTCAGACAGCAATGGCAAGTGGTAGTTGCAGCTTCAATTGACATGGTCAGATTAGTGTTTGCCTTCTGGAAAAAAAGTTTCAATACCCAATTGAATGAACCAGACTTCTGGTGGGAGAGACAGCTATAATATTTGGATTGTTACAGAAAAAGATCTCATGGGTGTCATAATTTTACAGTAGAAAGCACCAGCAGTTGTTACTAGATCTCAATGTTTCAAATTTTTAGTGTTTTTGTTAATATTATCCCAGGACTCTGGGATGGCATGTCAGTGGAACATGCTTTACATATTTTTATATGGTGAATTAAACATAGGTTATAAATTAGGGTTATGATTTCCACCACCCAATATTGCCTCATAGTAAAGGAAAACAGTGGAGAATTTTATAAGTCATTCTTACAGTTGCCAGTATGTCAAAATACTGGATTTTTACAAAAATTCCTTCATAATATATCAAATTAGCAATGTTAAATTGTTAATGAGAAGGTACCTTTAAGTATCGAACTGGATTTTTTTTCTTGTTGTTTGGCAGCACTTAAGACATTGGGACAACTTAATGAACTCAGTTCCATTCAGCAACAGAAAAACCTTGCTCATCGTTGTAAAGCAGAGGCCTTGGTTAAAATTCCTGGTGTTGAATTTGCAGAAGAAGCTATACATTCCCTTAATCAAGTATGTGATTACCTGTTTTGGTACATAAAAAGGATTATTACCTTAATGCTGTGATTGTGCCCATGCTTGTGCTCTGGAAGGGGGTGAAGCCTTGGATGCATTCAGCCCCTTTTCTCAACTTTCCTTCTCTTCTGTTGTTTGAGGAAAAAGAGATCTATCAAATACACACAGTTTCAATTTTCGAACTGTATCCCTGTACCTGTATTCTTAACAGCAATAATAGCAGGTGATAATATTTAGCTTCATGCTACCAAAAGTGTCACCTGCTGATTTCTTCATATGAGGCCTCTGTTAAACACACAGGAGCAGCTGACCAGGACATAGTCTTTGGGTCTACTGTCTACATTTCTTGTACATCTATCCTTCCTTCAGGTTTTTATTTCTAAGTACACCCTGCAGCTGTGCTCACTTCCTTCAGTAATCCTCAATTTGGGGTCTTATTTGGGCTTATTTCACTGTCTCCTGGGACCTCTTCTCATGTAGCTTGTCAATCATGTCTTCTACCTTGCCCCCACAGTTTCTTCTGCCCCTAATCTTGTGTGAGAGACCTATTGAATCTACAAAACTAAACTGAAGCAAACTGTGACAGAAAATTTTCCTCAGCAGAAGTAATCCTTTTAGAAACACACCAAAGTTGAGTCAACAGAAGCTTTGCTGCTTCTACTGTAATCACCACAACAATTTCTACTCACTTTATAGTACAGATCAGTGGTTCCCAAACATTTTAGCACTGAGACCCACTTCTGGTTTCCCTTTCAGTCCAAAATGTTCTCTGTCCCTCTCAGCTCCATTCCCCTCACCACTTTCCTGGTCCTGTGTTCCACCCTCCCCTGTTACCCACCCAGGGGAAATACCAGCAGCTCCCGGGCTATCCAGCTGCTTTGGTATCGTACTTGACGCGACTAGCCTCAGCAGCTGCGTGGTGCATCATCATGCCTTGTGCCTGGTTCACTCAAGCTCGTCCCGGACAAATGCCTGCCCAGGACTAAAGTCCACTAAACTTTCCTTTGGGTTGGCAACTGTCCAGAAATCAGTTCACGAACCACAGTTTGGGAATTTCTGGTATAGATGCTTTTCCGTGCTCCCATTTCAGACAGTGTAATTGGACAGTTCATAGCAATTTACATTTTGAAAATGCAAAATCTATGTGAATAGGATGCTACTATTATTTGTTGGTCTGGAACAGCATAAACCCGAATCGTGCTACAACCTTGCTTTACTATCTCTGCATGTATCTCTTGTTACATTTTGGTTTTCTTCAGTGTTTCAGTGAGAAACAGTAGATTAAAAACGATATTCTTTGGGTTGGTTAGGTTATAGATTATTAGGCTTGGCCGACTTGCGCTTTTTACCTTTTTAAAGCTTTTCTTATTATGACCTATTTCACTTTCATGTAGTCTCCTGTTCTTACTGCAATTATAATCGCACAGTGTAGAAAAAAAAACAAGTTCAATCAATCAACAGGTACTTATATATCGCTTTTCAACACAAAGTTCAGAAAGTGGTTTACAGGCAAATAGTAATAATAAGAAAGTTAAATGGCTCTGCTTGAGTTAAGTTGCATGTTCTGCTTGACAATTACCGCACCCCTAAAATGAGCAAACCATGTACATAATTATTTTTAGTTTGTAACTACACATGTTTCCATTCAGCACTATTTTTTTTAATTAGGCTCTTTTCAGTTAAGCTGCACAGTCTCTTTGGTATTGTTTGTTTTATTTTATATATTTTAATTGCTGCCCTGCAATTCTTTATACATTTTATAATCCTTTCAGATCAATTTAGAAGAGTTCAGAGTGGTTTGACCATGAGCATTAAGAACATTAAAAGGTCAGTTAGAGAAGCTGCAAGAAGATTAAGGTTTTGTGATTCAGGGGAAGATGTTAAAGATTTGATAGCCAGGAAGAAATGTCATCGAGAGCTTGTGTGATAGATAGTATATGCATATTTTAGATACATATCTGGAATGAAATTGAAAATGCTATTTGACAAGTACAGTACTTTTGGGAAGTTAATGCATCATGGCTATGAGGAACACAAGAGACTTATCAAATGCATCTAATTGTACATGGAAGAAGCATTTCTGTAAGCATTTCTGTCTTGCTTTTTTGAGTTTAATGAGAATCTGAACTTGGTTCACCTCTGGTTGCCTATTTCAGAGGAGGACATGGTTAAATTGTTGAAACCTTGAGCGAATAGTAAGGGCCTGGGGAAGATAGTAAGGTAGGATTGCAGTCTAAGTCTTTCTGAACACAGTGGGCTTACTTCTGAGTAACATAAATAACACCATTTTCAAACACCTGTACTTATTCTAGATCATTTGATTGCTAAATGCCCCATCTTTTTAAAAGGGCTATTTATATGCAGCTTTTGTGGACCTGAAGGTTGCTTCTGATTCCATAAACGAGTGGTTTTGCCAAGAGCTGGGACCCAACTCAAATCCCAACCTGCATTATGGGACCCACCTTCAAAAGCTCAGCAGGTGAGAGGAGTAGGCAAGTGAGTAGCCATAGTTCCTCCTCCTTTGGCTGCTGCTGAGCAGGAAATCAGTTTGTGCTGCTACTGTGTCGTTCGGCTCATTCTTTCTTTTCAAGCCATTTGGTAGGCACAAGATGGCATAGTAATAGTATGCACTGGAAGGTGTGGTGGGACAAAAAGTAAGTGTGGTTAAAGAGCAGCGAGGATGTCATAGTAGGAAAGAGCAGGTGGCTGGGTGGGAGGTTATGGGAGGGGTCCACTGAAAACTGAGGCTTAGCTGAAGCAATACGTGCAAAATCTCTGGTGGGATTTACCTCAACAAGGTCCCCTGGGCTCTAGCTATTTGTTCAAACTTGGTAAACCTAAGCTTGAAAACATAATGGCATTGACAGTACCTGAGTTCAGATCATGAACCACTTCTGGGTCATGGCCTCCCTGTTGAAAACCTCAGCCATTAACAGAGGACAATATTGTCTGCTAATGTTTGGTTGAAGTGTGTCACATTTAATCAGGGACCTTTATATTGGCATGGTTGCTAAAGTAGGAAGTAGTCGTTCTGCAAAGGGTGTTGTTGCCACTGGAGGAGTCAAATACGGCAGTTGCCTGGCTCTGTTCCTCTTCAAATTTTATATAAATAATGCTTCTGAAATAAGGAACGAGGAACTTCCCTGAATCATTGGCCCAAAGAAAGTATGCACTTTCTTATATTCAGATTACAGGTTGAGCCTAATTATCTGCAGATTTTATATCCATGGATTCGACCCATGTTGAGCCAAATTAGGCTCAACCAGAAACCTCTGTAGGCGACTAGAGCTGTGCTGTGGTTGCCTCCAGAGGCTCTGCTGCGGCCAGCAGGTCCTCCCGTGTCCTTGGCAGGTAGAATGTCCGTTTTGGCCAAAAATGTTACTTCAGCTTTTTGCAATTTTTTAAAAGTCCTAACGAGGCAGGAAGATTCACGCAGCCTTGGTGGGCTTCAGAATGGGCTAAATCCGTGGGTTTAATTACTCATTTTTTTTTTAATCCTCAAGGGTTCCAGGAATGGTTATGCCTGCAAAAATCTTTTTTTTTTTTACAAGAGTTCTCAAGAGCATGTGTCTCCAGACAATCTAGGAGTGAAAGTTGTCTGGAGACACATGCTCTTGGGAAACGCCGACAAAAAAAATAAAAATAAAATAACATCTTGCTATAAATTCCAGGGCAATATGTGACATAAAAACTTAAAAATCAATGATAGTGTGAAATGTGAACATGTTCTAGGCTGAAGCAGGACACAAAATGAACAGTATTTCAGGGTTTGGGAGGTAAGCTTCTGCTTTAAACATTGTAACAGCATCCTCCTCCTTCATGTTGTATTCAGAAATGTGTGGTGAAGGTAGGTCTCTTGTTACAATCATTCTTAGTGGGATTTTGGCAGTTACAACAGAAGTGTGTGCAGACCTATCCATTTATTGGGTTAAAGTAGTTACCGTAGGTGGCGCTAAACTTTTAAAACTCTGAGTTAAAGAACAAGTTTCACAAATATAAAAATATCTAGGTTGGTTTAAGAAAACAAAATGTCTAATTCAACACTTTGGATTCTCTTCTGAATACGTTATTGCTTTGGCGTACCTGTGGTGCCTATGATTCACCTTAAAAGTACCATAGAAGATGCTCTTAAGCAGACTGGTATGTCTAAAGTAATATGAAAATTTTCCCCTGGTGTTTTCTCAGCAGTATAAGAGCCATTTACTAATTCTTCCCAAATATCCAGTGGGAAAGTCCTGATGTTTTTGTGACTTCAGTTGATACAATCCATGCTTGCAGAAGTATCCATGATAGTTGATGGTTCTGTTCCTAGGGTATAACATTGTTTAAGATCTGTTCTGTTGCTTGTTTCAATGCTCTGAACACAAAGAATTAAGATCTAAATAGTTGGAATGTCTTCTTCCTGGAACAATTCACTGGATATTCCCATGAAATCCAGGAGAAAATTGAATCTTGGAGAGAAAATAGTATAGGAAATGATGGCCTCATTTGCAGTTGGAAATGTGTGATAAAAGTTTTTTAGAAATTAATATGGCTGATTGTTTTTATGATAGTTTCTATGACAATTTGATCTGTATCTCTTTTTATCGTCATTTGATCTTTTGTTCTGTCTGAACAACTGAACTTATTCTTTTAATTTTTTAAATAGCTTTAAAATGATAATAAGACAATTTAGACTAAGAATGCTTCCATTATGCTTAGCATTAAGTGTAAAACTTCATGTAGTTTGTGCCAGTTTAAGATTGTAAACTCATTAGCATCTTTAACCTGCATTCATAAATGCAATCCATACCAGTTTGTGATGCCAGATTTTAAAAATAATCTATCTGCACTGAAGTTATGTTCAGTACTTGTCCTTTCCTTTTACAGATGCTATAAGCATGCAAGCTTATAGAAAGCAGGCAGGCAACCTGAACAGCTTCCTGCTTCCAGAACTGAACTGCTTTCTGATAATATTCTGTCTGTGTTCCTCTAGCATTCAGGCTGCCTGCCTACTGGTCTTTTTATAACCTTGCATGCCTAATAGTATCTGTAAAAGGAAGAGATATTATTTCTCTGCGCAACAGTAACAAAGATAAACCAAGGTAATGGGGATGGAGGGTGCAGAGATAAGGTTCTCTTTCATCCATAAGTTTCCAGTTTCCATGAAGAGCAGGGATGTCTCCCCTGCAGATAATGGGAGAGATTTGTATTAATTATGCATTCCATCAAGTTTGCATTATTTATTTACAGTAATCTGGATCTAAAGAACAAAGTTACCATTCTAGATGGCCAAAGGGCTGTATCACAGTTTTTGTGGCTAAGATGAATGTAAAAAACAGCTAGTCATATGTCATGGGGTGTTTTCATTCAAAAGAATTAAAAACCCCAGGTAATCGCAAGTTCTTGTGCTCGCCTAAAGTAAGCCTTTGGGTCCTGAACAGTATCTCTGAATGATAGCAAGAATTACTCAACCTGGAATGTATTCTTCTGTATATCAGCAGGAATAAGGTCATATCTTCTCCACTAGTCTTACACATTTCTATGCAAAGTGAAAAATTAAAACCATCTGACACATGGTAGCAGGATTACCTTCACTGTTGTACTTCCTTTGTTAGAGTTGATATGACCTGCGGATTGATAACTGTGACAGTAATGCATCTTGTTTATATATACAATGACCGTGGAGTTGGTACCGAATCCACACAAAAATTGCTTCAGACTCTGACTCTGTGACTCTGACACCACAGTTCAGACTCCACAGCTCTGCTCAGTCATAGTTGGAGTTGGAAGCAATTTTAGATGGAGTCATGGGTGGAGTTGGTACTGATTCTACAGCCCTGATATAGACACTTATTGCCTTAACCTCTGTGATATGTAAATCAGTTCCTCCTTAGTTGCACGCATTCATTCCTACATTACTTAAAACTGTGACTACCAGATAATATGACGATAGCTGATTATATGGTGAAAGCTCTTGATGGCAAAACAAGATTATTAAATATATGGAAACGTAGTCATGCATTCAAAATGGAAAAAATTCAAGGCTGTTATTTACAAAATAGAATAATTGTTTTAGTTTTTTGCGGGTCAAGGCTTCAAAAATGTGTTTTTGGTTTCTAGGTTTTGGATGTAAATAATGATCCCAAGCTAATAGCTCTTAAGGGTCAGGCCTACATCAATAAAGGACTCATTGATGAAGCTTCAAAGGTTAGCATACTTTTATTTATAAAGAAGCTGCTTTGTTAAAAAGATGACATTATTCTGTATGAAATTGTAGAACATCATACGTTTATATTGTAGATTATACAAGAACTTAAGCTTGCACATCCTGATCTGGGAGAAGCACACTATCTTGAAGGGTTGATTCATTATACACAAAAGAACTATCATCATGCAGAAACGAGGTGAATCTCGTAATGATTTAACACATTCACAAAACAAACTCTTGGAAAAGAATATGATTTCTTTTAATCATTTCTCTTAGTTTTCAGAGAGCTATTGAAAAAGAAGCTGAGACAGCAGATTTCCATTTCTGCCTGGGCCTCACATATTGGTCTATGAGTGAAGAGATGAGAAAAGATAAAAGCAAAGCTCTTACTCAGTTTCTAAAGGTAAAACACAAGGGGAGATGTATTATTATTGCATGTAACAGTAGTAATTGCTGTCCATTCTATAGCCAAGTCACTGTCTTGCATTGGTCAGCATAGCTAATGCATTTGATTTAGGTAACAATGATGAAATGAAATGAATGGGTGTTGTGTGTATTTGGGCTTTGTGTTAGTTGAAGATGCAGACTCGGGGGCTAGACTGTTGACTGCACAGAAGAACTGAGTTTTCCAGAGATACTTGAAAGGAGAAAGAGATTGTATTTATTGCTTGGTCTTCCCATGGTCCACTTGTCTGCAGAAGTCATTTGTAGCCATAATAGTACTCAAGACAGCATTCTGCAAGGGCAACTATTTATTGTTGTTGCTAAGAGTTAACACCAAAATTTGTATGTATATAAAAATGTTGGATTGAAATGTTGGTGTGTGTTTTTTAGGCAGCAAAATTGGACAATTACCATGGAAGTGCTTTCCGTTACTTAGGTCACTTCTACCGAGATATAGCTGGAGACAAAAAC
>JAJKFI010024385.1:0-31899 GCA_029204185.1 Lerista edwardsae | reverse complement strand
TAGTAGTAGTAGTAGTAGTAGTAGTAGTAGTAGTAGTAGTAGTAGTATCAACAGCAACAGCTAAAAGAGTTGGGAAATGTTGGTTTTGACAGGGGCAAGAGAAGAGTATTTAATTTCCACCACCCCTGACCATCTAAGAATCCAACTTTGTTCCATTTTCATCTGCACCGAGCAATCCTCAGCTTCATCTGTACCAAGGAAGAAGCTTCACTCCTGATCTAACCACTTGTTGGTGTTTGGAGCCCAAAGGTCTCAACCAAAGAGTAGCCTTTCTGCAGGTGGGGTTTCACTCTCCCCTGTCCACGGGGGCAGATGCACAAATGTCTGGTTCGCTATCCCTCTTCACACAGTGTCCTCTTTTTTTCTTCCATTCAGCCAGCAAAGTAGAGCTTTTCCTCAAGTGCTCCTTCCTGTCCTCTCAAGGCCCGAGGGTGACCTTAGCCAGGACAACTCTCATCAGCACTGTGACAAATACTCCGCTGGCCAGGTGGCATTGTGTGCCCCAGATGGAGAAGGGCGAAGGAAAGTGGCCAAACAATGTTTTCCTCTTTGGAACATTCAGCATCCTGTTACAGGGCTGGTTGGAGCAGGATCCAATGACAGAACACCTCATGGGCACTGACAATGTAAGTACATTGGGGAGAAGGTATGGCAAATTCTCCTCCCATTTCAAGCAGGGATGGAGAAAGCCTCCCAGGGAAGATTGCCCTTCAGCTGTATCTCGTCAGCAGAATCAGCCACTTTAGGGCGCTCTGTCTTGGCAGGTAAATTAAGGCTGCAGGAACATCCTCATGCCACATCTCTTGCCTTGTGCTGTTGAGAAGCAGTAAACATAATCTCCAAGCTTGAACAGAAAAAGAGAACTGAAGATTGCAACAAAGACGGAAATCACTGGACACAGGTTATTAAGATATTCGAAGAGAAGGATTCACCCTCACTTTTCTGATCACGTCGGGGGTTGGCCACTTTTAGCCTTTCTTAATGAGGTTCCAAACCAAACCAGGGGGCTCAATGCAGGCCATTTACTTATTGAAGCCAATAGTAGCTTTTTCCCCAGGACATGGAACATGCACAGGGAGGCCTAACTGAAACAGCAAGAGAGGTTAGGCTTAAAACCTCCCTTGCCTTTCACTGCAACCCTGATCTAGGTTGTCCTCAGGCCATATGGTATTTATAGGAGAGAAAGATACCAATATGTAAGGGCTAAAAAACCGATCAAGGTCATGTCTAATTGGGTGCAGATACCAACGTCCCTAGTCACCGTTTCCCAAAATCTCTACAAATATGGCCGTTTCTGAGAACTCACAGCCAAAAGGCAAGTACAGAAGTCGCCATTACCATTTGCTCTGGGAACCAGCATAACCCCAACCCATCAAACCCAGCCTCCTCCACTTTTCTGGAGACTCGGGACCCAATCTTATAGCCCAAAATGCCGGCGTTACATGTATACCACCGGCTAAAAGTTTCACGAGCATGCCATAAAGCATGTTCGTGGCACCCAGAGAGGAGGGAGCACTGACGCTGGGCCAGTGCTGGTGAGGGCCCAGCCTCAGTACCAAACGGACAGGCTGCTGGCAATGCCAGCAACTGGTAGGTATATTTGGGCAGGGGAAGATGCGGGGAGGAAGCAGAACTGGGCGAGGAGGTGGGAGGATTGGGCCTGTGCAGGGAATGGGACCCGGCAGTGGCTTCCACAGCTGGATCCAATGCCGCACCTCAGGCCTGGCCGCCTGACACGGGGCTGATCAATTCTCCTTCAGCAAAATTGCTGGCAGAGACTTGAGGAGTCCCGCTGCAGGAGCTAGGGCTACTGTTGCTTCTAAGGGGGTAGGGCAACTTAGGATTTGGCTGTCATCCTCCTAGCTCCTTTTCCAAATCAAATTTTAGAAAAGCACAAGTAACTCTTCAATTCTCTTCTCCCCAGATGACATTATACTGTATATAAAGATATTGATGAACAGTTTATTTTCCTGGGCTCCAAGATCATCGCAGATGGTGACTGCAAGCCATGAAATTAAAAGACGTTTACTTCTTGAGAGGAAAGTTATGGCGAACCTCAACGACTTAATCAAAAGCCGAGACATCACCCTGCCAACAAAGGTTCTCATTGTCAAAGCTATGGTTTTCCCAGTAGTCATGTATGGCTGTGACAGCTGGACCATAAGAAAGGCAGAGCGCCGAAGAATAGATGCTTTTGAATTATGGTGTTGGAGAAGACTCTTGAGAGTCCCCTGGACTGCAAGGAGATCCAGTCGGGCAATCCTCCAGGAAGTCAAGCCTGATTGCTCCCTGGAAGGACAAATCCTGAAGCTGAAACTCAAATACTTTGGCCACCTCATGAGAAGAGAGGACTCTTTAGAAAAGACCCTCATGCTGGGAAAGATGGAAGGCAAAAGGAGAAGGGGGCGGCAGAGGATGAGATGGTTAGACAGTGTCACCGAAGCAATGAACATGAAGCTGAGCAAACTCCGGAAGCTAGTGGAAGACAGAGAGGCTTGGCATGCTGTAGTCCATGGGGTTGCGAAGAGTCGTACATGACTTAGCGACTGAACAACAACAAGTACAGGTTGTGCCTCATTATCCACTGATTCTGTATCTGCTGATTTGCCTCATCACCAATACCGGGGTCCACCTTTCAATGCCTTTTAAAGGTGCTAAATTCCCATTTCCTACCTTTGCTCAGTTAAACTGCACTGATTGTAAACCCTTTCTCAGGGTTAAAGATAGCTTTAAAGACCCACGTCTGAGTTTCTTGCTCCACGATTGTCACCCCAGAATGCATTGATATAGATGTTATACTGCATTCAGCCACTAGATGGGGTGAATAATGGAATCTAATGGAATAATTTCATTCCATTATTCAACCCATTTATTGTCTGAATGCAGTATAGCATCTATACCAATACATTTGGGAGAGACAATGGATGAGTGAAAAACCTGGAAATGGGTCTTTAAAGCAATTTTTCCACTGATTTGGTTCCAGAATGGAACCCCCAGTAGATAACAAGGCACAACTGTAGTTGCCAAACTCCACCTGCTACTGTAAGAAGGAATAGAAGGCATAGAATTTAGCAATAGCAAAATTGAGCCTGAAAAAAGCAATCACAGGTAAATAGTGGCCAAATTGAGCCTGATAATATAGGAAAGAAATGTTGAAATAAGAGATAAAGAAAATTTGACACAGGAGTAGACACAGGTAAGTGTTGGCCCAACTGAACCTAATAATATCAGAAGGAATAAAAGCAACCCAGGTTTGGGCCCATTTAGCCTGGTAATGTAAGTAGAAAAAGAAGGAATGCAAGAGAGCGAAGAGATGGCTAATCTGAACCAGGTAAAATATGGGGGAAGGGGAAAGAAGGGATAACAAAATGCTCAGCCGGAAAGGAAGAGCTAAATGATGCCCAAATAGAGCCTGATTTTAAAAAAATAAGGTATAGAAGAGGCATGAGTGTGAAGAAATGAACTCATAACATGAAAAATACATGGAATGAGGTAGAACTCTGTAGGAAGTAAAAGAAATAAGACACAGGTAAGTGTTGGAATAATGAATCCTGATAAGGGAAGAAAGAAAAGGAGGAATAGAAGACAGCTGTAGTAAATGTGGCTAATTGGTGGGGGGCAGGAAATCGTGGTTTACAGCAAAGTTTAGCAGTAGAGTAAGATATTCATAAGTAATGGATAAAATAGGCCAGATCTTAACTTGCAGCCCCAATTCAGGCTGCTGCAGGCTGCTCGGACTTGTGCCTGCTGTTTACTTGTGCCGGGCCAGGCGCAGGTCCGAGCAGCCCTTTTGGGCTGCCTGAGGCTTACCCCAGGGAAAGGGGACAAACATCCCATTGCCCCACAGTGAGCTCCAGCTGCCTCCTACTCTAGATAGGATGCAGTGCAGGCAAGATGGCCTGCCTGTGCCTGTCCAAGTCAAGAATACTCGGTAAGACAGAAAAGAGAATAAAACGGTGGTCAAAAGGATCTGACAGCTTAAGAAACAAAAGAATGGAAAAAAGAGAGCTAAGTTGAGCCTGACAACTTGGGGGCGGGGAGGAATACTGGTGAGTTCAATGAGAAAGTAAAAATTTGTTAGCAAATTTACAGGTAAGTAAGTGGTTACAGATAGTGATAATTTAAGATATAAAAGGAAGAATAAAACAGAATTAAGCATGCCCAAACTTGATCGCCCAATCCTATGCAGCACTAGTGCAGCAGGGCCACCAGGCCCATGATGTATCCAGCGCTCAACTGAGCACATGGGAGGTCTTCTCAGGGTAAAGAACATTTGTTCCCTTGTCCTGTGTAGCGCTCCAGCCTGCTTAATGGAGCTGCTAGGATCTGTGCCAGCGATTTAGTTGGAGCAGAACCAAGTAACCCCATGTAAGACTGGCTGGCCCAGGATGGGGTTAGGTCCCGTTCCCCTGAGGAGATGCCGGCAGCTGCCATGGCACCCACAGGATGCAGCAGGAACCATTCTGGTACAGCTGCTCCTCTGGGTGCCAGGCAGCTCAGGATTGGGCTGCCTGTGACCAAGTAGAGATAACGTAGCAAGAGTAGAAAGAAGAAAAGAGAGCTCAGTATGGCCAGTTTTATCCTGATAACATGGGTGGGGGGAGGAATAAAACACGTCACATAGGTAAGTAGTTGCCAAAATAAGCCTGATAATGAAAGACAGAAAAGAAGGAAGACAATAGAGCCATATGGCACCAGATTGAGCCTGATACTGTAAGAAAGAAGAATTGCTATGTAGTTTGCTTGAGCCTGATAACGTAGGGATGTGCAGGAAGGGGAGAGCTCTGTGTTAGAAAAAAAGGGAATGAAATACAGCAATGTGATGGCATGTTGAGCCTGATAATAAAAAAATAACTGAGAGCTAGTGTTGTCAAATTAGGTTAACTAAAATGTGAAGAGAGGAGGAGGAATAAAAAGAGAATGTTGGTAGTGAATTTAGGGAGGATGTTGGAAAGGAGAAAGGAATAAAAGAGCCAAGCATTAGAAATGTGTGAGCACAGAAGAGAGAATAGAAGGAATACGAGAGGAGAGATAGTGGGAAATGGAAAGGAAGGAATAAAACTGAAGTAGATAGAATCTGTGTAAGAGAGGATGAGAGCAGAACAGGCAGGCAGGCTGGCTGGCAGGAAAGGTATTGGGGAAAACTGAGGCAGAGGTCAGAACAACCATCAGTTTGTAATCTGAGGTAAAGATAGGAGAGTGAAAGGGGAAAGAAAAGCGAGAACATGTTCATATGAAGAGAAACTTCAACACATCTTCAAATCATCGTTTTCAACTCTTTCTAACCAAAAAAAGGTGGAAAAGAAATATTAAATGAACACAGTACAATAGAGAACTGTGAAAACTACTATCTTGTGATCCATTTTCAAAATTTCCTCCAGTAATATTAGGGAGACAGAGGGGTGCTGCTGATTTCGTGGAGTCCTTGCTACAGTTGTGGCAAGGAGTTTATTATCATAATCCTATCCTATTTTCCAGCACCAATGCAGCTGTAAAATAAGGGAACAGATGTTCCCTTACATTGAGGAAGTCTTTGTGAGTGCCTCCCCACCACAGGATGCAGCACATGCTCCATTGGCACAGCTGCATCAGCGCTGGAAAGTTGGATAGGATTGGGCCCTGTGTTTATTTAGACTCTGACACTTTTCTTGGACAGAGGGAAACAAGAGTCAGGCTTGCAAACCCTTCTAATTCTTACCATATGTGCCCCAACTTTCCCTTGCCTGCAATTGTTGTTGTTCAGTCGCTAAGTCGTGTCTGACTCTTTGCAACCCCATGGACCACAGCACGCCAGGCCTCCCTGTCCTCCACTAGCTTCCGGAGTTCGCCCAATTTCATGTTCATCGCTTCAGTGACACTATCTAACCATCTCATCCTCTGCCGCCCCCTTCTCCTTTTGCCTTCAATCTTTCCCAGCATGAGGGTCTTTTCTAAGGAGTCCTCTCTTCTCATGAGGTGGCCAAAGTACTTGAGCTTCAGCTTCAGGATTTGTCCTTCCAGGGAGCAATCAAGCTTGACTTCCTGGAGGATTGCCCGATTGGATCTCCTTGCAGTCCAGGGGACTCGCAGGAGTCTTCTCCAACACCATAATTCAAAAGCATCTATTCTTCGGCGCTCTGCCTTCCTTATGGTCCAGCTCTCACAGCCATACATTGCTACCGGGAAAACCATCGCTTTGACTACGCGAACCTTTGTTGGCAGGGTAATGTCTCGGCTTTTTATTAAATTTTTATTGTATTGCCTGCAATACAACCGTCTTATAAGACGGCCACCATTGCTCCAGCTGGACGACATCAAGGATGGCAGTCAGAGCAATCCCTGGTTGCTTCCACCCTATGGAAAGGTCCACGCACAGGAAACAAGAGAGAGGAAAATGTGGAGCCCATCTATGTAATCAACATCCATATGGTTACATTGACGCATTGGGTCTAATTCAAGAAAGGCATGGAGGAATTATAGAAGATAATTATCCATTCGCATTTGACCAAGGATCAGTCTGACATATATTTGAATAGACACTTTCAACATCACATTCCTCCAGAGTCCTTATTCCTGCAAGGACAACTGCTGTGTCACTCACAGTGCCATCCTAAGGAGTGCTGGAATGGCGAGGTTGGTCAGCCTCCCCTAGGGACTCCTCAGATCCGTGGAGGCCGCGTGGCCCAAATCGGTGCCACACAGCCTCAGGATTTGGCCTTGGATTCGGCCTTACCCTGCCCACTCCCTCCCTCAGCCCAGCTCATCACACCTTTGCGCAGCCGGGCTCAGCTGGTGCAGAGTGAGCAGAGCGTGGGCGCTCCGAGGCCGGTGCTGCCTGCAGCGTAGCATCGATGCTACAAGTCACCTAGGAAGGCACCCACAATCTTGTTGCTTCTCACGTTGGCCTTCTATCAAAGTAAAAATGTTGCTGGATAAAATGGACAAATACACTCTGGATAAAAATGAAAATTCTGTTATTAAATCTTACTAAAAATAGTATTTGGGCAGGAGGTGTAGTCGAGAGGGTTAAAGCCTCTGTTTGCCTGAAGATAAGATCCGAAGGTCACCAGTTCAGGATCACCGGAAGTCTCCTTGAGTGGCAGACCTTGTAAACTGCGACTGATTAGAGCAGAGCTAAAGCTGCCTGTGAGAGGAGAGTGTGTGTGCTAGCTGCTTCTTGGTGGGAGCAGAGAAACTGCTTATCAGTCAGCAGGAAGGCAAATTGTGTGGCAAGAAGGAAGACTAGACCACGAAAGTACCATCTGTATGTTGTATGTTCTTAATAGAACTGCCTTGTAATTTGTAAAAACCTTTGTGTTTATGAATAAAACCTGCCTATGTAAACTGCCTTGAGTGAAAGTCAGTGGAGCAATCTAATGACCAAAGAAAGGCGGTATATAAATACTAGCATTATTATTATTATTATTATTATTATTATTATTATTATTATTATTATTATTATTACATGGTTCTTAACTTTGCATCAAAGAACACTAAATAACTTCTCCAGTACAATATGTTAATTGATCACTCAAAAGTAAAAAAGAGGTTCTCATCTGGTATGTTAAGGTCCATTCAAAATCTCTCCACCCAGGCACATGACAAGTTGTCATGGGAATTGACTTACTCCAGCTGCAGGGAGGAGAGCTGTGTGGACTTCCTTTGCTTGGAAGATGTGATTTAGTCTTCCTATCTTTTCCCATGGGACTATTAATCTGAGGTTTCTGCCACAATCAGTTGTGTGGACGGTTTGGCCTTGCAAACAACTCCTGCGCTTTTTCCCATTCCAAACACCCATATTTCTCAACTAATCAGCACAAATGTTTTGCAGGCATTTGAAGTTCAAGGCACTGCTTGAATTTGATCTCAGAGAGAGAGAGAGGGAGGGGGGGGGGGGAGGGAGAGAAAGAAGCAGGGGCGCGGGGGTGTGTGGACTACACTAGGGGGCGCACTAAGGGGGGAGGTGACACCACTTTTGGCCAAAATTGAGAAAATCTTCGTAGAGGTGGAGCCTTTTTATCTTCTTTTTAACTTGCAGATTAAAAAATCCATAGGCAATTAAACCTGGAGATTTAGCCCACATCCACACCGCAAACCTGACTGGAAAAATGCCTCGCAAAAGTCATTGCTGGTAGGAATTTCATAATGTATGAAGTTGTTGGATTAGATTGTCCTTGACAGGGTCAGTTGAAACTGAGATGGTTGCTGCAGGTGGAGGATCATTAGGGAATGCAGCAGGTGACAGGAGATGACCCAGCCAACCTCTCCTTTCCTGAACACCCTTTTCAAATCCAACATGCTGAGGAGGAGGAGGAGGACTTGGTGACTGTGTTGCCCTTGAGAGGTGGTGCAAAGAGGTTCAGGTGTAGGGCAAGTGAGGGAATTGCATCTGGTACCCTGCCTCAGAACACTGGCCTCCGTCAAAGGGTTGTTCTCAGAGTAAAAGTTAATATAGGTAAATGATCCCTTATCCAAAATCCAGACTATTCCAAAATCCAGACATCTTTGTCCAAGACTTTTTAAAAAACATTCTGTAGAAAGGACTTGTGCTCATTGCCACATAAAGGCTGTAGGTTCTATTCTCTGCTCTGTGGAGTGTGCCTACACAGACATTGTTGAAAAATGTCAGAGGCCATCAGACACCCAAATGAGTAATAGTGAAAAGAGCAAGAGGAAGCATTTCTCATTATATTTATGCAATTATTCAGAAATCCAGAAAAATCCAAAATCCGGACACCTCCCTATCCAAAGTAGTCCGGATAAGGGTATAATTTATCAATCGGATAATCAACCTGTAACTTCTGAATAGCATTTTGTATATGGAACAGTAAGGATAAATAATATTCCTTGGCTTACCTTAATGAATGGTGCCCTGATGTATAATCTCGTTTGCCGTATTCCTGAGTATAGAAACCATGTTTTTCCATGAGGTCCATCCACGTTGTGTAATTTGGCTCTAATCCCTTGAAATTATTCCAAGACTCTGTCAAGTGAGTGAAAAGGCCACTCCACATAGCTAAAAAACATATTAGAGTTTCTTACTAACAATAAAGGGTACAGAATCATACCAAAAGAAAAATCCCATATATAATAGGCTACTCTGAAGTAATTGGCATGTCTACTCAGAACTAAGCTTCACCGAGTCCAATGGGACTGACTTCCAGGTAAGCATGTATAAGATTGCAGCCTAAAACTATTTGTTTGCACAACTTTCCCCAGGGCAATTTTTACCCTGTCTTCCTGCCCCTCCCCATCAAAAAGGGACACCAAAGGCAACTTACAAATAAAAAATAAATACAATAAAAATACAAATACAGTACAATTGTAATGATAGCTAAGTTATTTTTCAATACAATGGTGCAGCAGATACCAAGTGGAAACGGGTTTCCGCTAGCGGATCTTCTTATCTGGAGCACAAAAGAATACTCCAACCAAGATCAATAAGTAAAGATTAACAAGCCAAATGATCAGCCAAACATGTTCCAGCATGTGCCTTTCTCAAGGGCACAAATAACCTTCTTAAGATAAAGTATTGGGAATAAAAGCACATTGAAATAGAGTACCTGAATCGGAGTAGTCCCAATCCATTTCAAAACTTTGTGTGAATTACTACATCACAAGCAGCCAAATTCCCCCGTGCCAATGCAGTTGCACTGGCACAGGCTAGGCTGCATCCCACAGGGGAATTTCAGCTGCTGGAGGTCTCCTCAGGGTACGTACCAGCAGCCACAAAAAGGTCAACTCAGACCTGTACCAGTGATATTACTGGTGCAAGTCTGCATTGATCTGTATTGGTGGATCAGGCCTGAGAAAGGGGATAGGATACTGTGCATCCTTGTGCTGCTGATTCTGCACCCCTCCTAGACCTGATCTGCCTGCTCACCCCGCCCGCCCGCCCGCCCGCCTGCCTGCACCCACCCACCCTGTTTTACTTTCCCCTCCTCAACCTGTCTCTGACAGGCATCCCTCCAAATGCTGGCATCCACAGGAGGACTCTGGCCATCCCACCGGCACTGCTAGAAGGTGCATTTTTCCAAAGTACTTTATAGCACTTTTGTGACAGCAGAGCATGTACTCTGTTGGCACAAGTAAGGATAAACTTGGGCCATACCTTTTATCTCCTTTTATTTAAACACAGAACACATGTTTAAAGTTGCACAACTGTCTATTGTCATATAATTTACAATACACCTTCGAAAAACAATTCATCCTACTGTTAAAAGGCCTTATGTAAATATGCTCTTACCTGCACGGGAAGGACAACATATTGGAGAATTCGTGTAAGCATTAAGAAAGAGACTGCCATATCTCTTCATGAGATTTATAAAAGGCAGGGCAACCGTTTCATTTTCTGGGTGAAATGTGAGCCTTCCATCCTGCAGGCAGAGTGAAAAGGAGCTTTAATTATTTATTTATATGATAATAACATCTGAATTTCACCTTCAGTGATGTAGTAGTAAATGTTAAAGTGCAGGAGCTTGTCATGACACCCCCTCCGTAATCACATCTAATTAACACTATAACAACAAAATCAATTTAAACATTTTAAATTCAACATTTTCTTCTCCTGACATTGATTTCTCTTTCAAAATTCATTACACCTCATTTAAAGATCTAGATTCTTTCACCCCAAACTCTTGGAGTAGGTTGTATCACATATTTTGGGAAAAAAAAAAAGAATTTAAATATTTCACAAATAAGTACAATATATCAAAACGGTAACCTATGCATGTTTATTCAGAAGCCCCATGGTGTTCAACAGCGCATACTCCCATGCACGTTTTCAAAGGATTGCAACCTTAATGTAACATGAACGCAATACTGTCTCTCTTTAGCCCTTAGGAAAGACAATGTCTATACATGGCCTAGCCTAAGGCAGCAGGGCACATGCTGCCCCTCTGACCCAATGTATACCAACCTCTGCTCCTCCCACTCTCCAGTGTTCTAGCTCAGAACTCTCCTCCATTCCACATTTCCTCTTCCTCTCTGTCTCATCTTCCTTTTCCAATCCAGGGAGGTGAAACAGAAGACAGAGAAGATCTTTTGCCACCAAACTGCTGCCTGAAGAGACTGCTTCTGTTAGCCTCAAGAATGCACTAGCCCTGGCCCCAGGCAAATTTGCATCCTGCTTAGCCTAATGCTTCTTTGTCTCTAAAGACCTTTTAAATAAGGTCAAAAGCAGCACATGAAGCTCCTGCTGATGAGCATTCTTGCAATAAGAGAAGTCCTGGAGCTCTGCTCTGCCTTGACTACACCCCTGCCCATTTTCCCCTTCTGTAAGTATTCATTTAGTGACACATTTATAACTTTCAGTTGAAATGATCCCCAATCTGACATACACTAGCAACAGAAAACAACCCTGGAACTTCTTAGACCTCTGACTAATGCCCCCACTTCTCCGGTCCCTGCTCCATTCTTCCACCAATGGCAGGGGAAAGGCTAATATTCCTCTTGCCATGATGTGGCAAGGCATGCAAGCTCTCAAGGGTCTTTAGCCCTCAAATCAAGGACTAGGGCAGAGGACGGCTTCACCTGGTTCTCTATGTCTAGTCCACATTACGGGAATAACACATTTTCTTTCACTCAGAGATCACAAATCATGCCTCTACCCAAACATGGACGCTTTGGAAACATGGAACATTCTGTTTCAAATGTTCTGGATTTCCAAGAAATGTAAATCACATAGCTACATAGCTGTTCCATTGGCCACCACACAGGATTCTTATACGCAATTGTTTTTCCTCTGTACGCACATTATGTGTATTGTAAAAAGCACTGCTGATAACAGGCCAGTTGGATCAGAAGTTGAATGGAATGGCAAAGCAGGTGCTAGTAGGACATGAATAAATCTTAGCTGGACATATCAGGGAAGCAGGTTCTATGGCTTTCTATGCACAAGGAGTGTGGGAGCACTCAGACTCATAATACCCAACCTGCAGTCTGAAGTGATACAATTAACAATTGTGTTATGTGACCCACCCAACTCTGTACCTTGATTCTGAATCCAGTGCAACTTTGCAAGTACTGTAGTTTGAGGTGTTCATATGTAATTCCAGATTAGGGACTAGTTGCTGAAACAAAAACCTTCATTCCAAGTTGTTGAACAGCAGTTTAGAAGCAATTTTGTGAACCTGTCTGTTGGTGATAATGGAGGTGGAGAGTTGATCAGAAGTGGATCAGAAGTATGGTGCAGATTTCTAGTGAGTCCTATTCTATACAGTCGAAGGAACAATCTGATTTATATTCAAGCAAGTGTCACTTACGCAAACAATCTCAATCAAAAGAGCACCATGCCAGGGTGGAATGCACTCTTCAAGATGCTTCATGGTCATCACTGTTGTTTACAAATGGAGGTATGTCTAAGCTAGAGATGTTACAAAATAACATCAGCTCTGTTTTTATTCCTTTAGCAGTGCTAGTAGGACACCTAGTGTACACAGAGCAGCTTGATTTGGCAACACACTCTTCTCCCCCCTCCGCCTTTCCATCACAGGGATTAGACAAAATAATCTTGCAAATTAAGTATCAGATGTAAACAGGCCTCAGAACTACTTGATGGGAGAAGTTTAGCAACCATTATTATTTTCAATGCAATACGATATGCAGTAGAAGGTTCTCTGGCACACAAGCACCTCCAGGTAAAGACAAGAAGGCACAGAAGGCTCAGGCAGAGAGGCTGCAATTATATGCACTTCCGCACAAGTAAGTCCCATTGGATGCAGTGAAGCTTACTTTCGAGGAAGCATGCATAGGATTGGGCTGTTAGAGAAGGCATACCGTATACCCAGAGCTTTTACATCGCAAAGCCTCACAGCCCTTCCCTTCAGGCAAAGGCGCTGCAAAGCAAGATGCTCCAGATGGTGTTCTGTTCTCAGGTACTTACAAAGGAATCGCTCATCACCATCACAACGTTAGGCTTTCCACAGCTGACATTAGCGCTGAGCAGAGGCCTAGCCTTCCCAACCCCCCAAAGGGGAAAACCCGGGAGCAGGAGGAGGACCAAGGCAACCATGCGGCTTGCAGCAGCTGCGGATATGATACTCTCTCCCCCCATTTTTTCCCTTACGGCCAAATCAGGAGCTCAAAGGCTCTCCATGCAGAGCTGTTTTCGTCCCGTTTCTTGTCAGGAGACTAAAGGATGGCAACGTGACTCTGGATTACACAGGGCGAAGTCACAGGGTGATTTTTTTCCACTGTGAACCCGCTGGCCCGTCCAAGCAAAGAAGTTCACGAAGGGCAAGCAGCATTGTGGTCTCCTGACTAACTCAGCCGCCGCTGGAGAAACTACAACTCCCATCATGCATGGTGAACTCCCTCATGCATGGAGAATTTTTTTTAAAATGCTTCTCTTTGCTTTTTTTAAAAAAGTCCTTGGCAATTCTCATAGCTAAAAAAAGGAGCGCAGCCAGGTCTTGTCGACGAAGAGGACTAGAGCTTTCGATACTCTAGGGATAAAAAGAGAGCAAAAGGCATCACCTTCATGCCGAAGAAAAAGGGAAATAAATGTGTGCAGGGGAACTACAACTCCCATAGTGCAATGCGACGGGGGGACGATAGAGCGACGTCCTTGAGTCACATGTGCTTGTCGGAAGTCAAAATGTTCTGTTTATTTTTTTACGTCCATTTTTTCTCTCCTGCGTAGTAGAAGAGGCAGCAGCTCCCTATAGAAACAATGGAGCAGCAGGTGTCCACACCTCTAAGAAACATAGAAACACAAATTTATGGTATTTCTAATTCATCTCTTATTCATATGAACTTAAAATTTAAAAAAAAACACCAAGTTTGGAAGCTGCTTGACTTTCCCGTCCAATAGCTTAAAACACGATTTTCCAATTCCAACCGAAAGCCAGGCCACATGCGTTTCCAGTCTAGTTCTATGAAAGAATCGATCCAAGACTGTGCTATGCTGGGGGAAGAGGTCCTGATAAACTACAACTCCCATCGCCGCTGTTTTACGTCACATCAAAGGAGGGGAGGGATGGAAGGGGAAGTCTCCACGCGCATGCGTCCTTTTCGCTCGAACACGGCAATGAGTGCTGGCGGCTGCTGCTGCTTGTAGTTGTGGCAGGGGGTGGTGACAGTCGGTGGTAAGTGAGCACTGTGCGGGTTCGCGTTGGGGCCTCTATTTATGGCCCCGGGATACTGTAGCTGCTGCAGTATTTCAAAAGGCCTAGGGCTGCCGAGAGTCGAAAGTCTGAGCTGGACCGCGACTCTCTGGGGGGAAACCAGTGGGGAATACTGTGTCCTGCGTTAATTAAAACCGGGGTAACTCTCCCCTGATCTTTCAATATAAAATTTGAACACTCAGTTCTAGTGAACCCCCACCCCACCCCTTTTCGCCATGATCTCTGACTTGGCCTCTTATGTACTCTCATTTGCATGTATTTATTATTATTATTTATTAAATTTATACCCCGCCTTATTTGCCTAAAGGCACTCAAGGCGGCTTTACAAAATATAAAAACTAACATTAAAAACACTTCAAAAACAATATAAAAAAACAATACAATAAAACAATTAAAACCACCAATAGTACAATTTAAAAGCAACAAACCCAGTGGATCATAAAATATAATAAACCAGCCAGCCCGCCAGACCTGTCAACAATTAAAAGCTTTTTGAAATAAAAAGGTCTTTAGCGCCCGCCGGAATGTTAACAGAGAGGGAGCAGTTCTCAATTCTAAGGGGAGGGTATTCCAAAGTTGGGGGGCCACCACCGAGAAGGCCCTCTTCCTGGCCGCCACCCCTCTCACTTCTCCTGGTGGCGGCACAGTCAAAAGGGCCCCTCCAGATGATCTAAGAGTACGGGTTGGATTGTATGGAAGGAGGCGGTCCCTCAAATACCCCGGACCCTCAAATACCCCCTCCTTCTGTTGTTTTCTTGCTGGATGTTAGGTTGTAACTTCCTCGGGAGCAGAGATCTGTCTGTTTTTGCCTATATGATTCTGTACAGTACTTGGCCCATGAATGGTGTAGTTTAAGTAATAGTAAACATGGAGATACGTAGCTGCAAATTGGGGAGATAACAGTTCAAAATCTCAAAGCCAGGATGAACACTAACTTGGCAACTGTTGGAAAACCACTCTCACAATTTTGTATAGTTTATAAGGATAGCCTGCGTTACAAAAATAAAGTATGTAAGAAAAATGGACCTATGGGGTATTCCCATATAACTTCCACTTGATTCTTGTGAACTAGGAAATGCCTTACAATTAAGGTTGCAATTCAGTGAATGCTATTTTAGGTGTAAGTCACATTTAACTCAGTGGGTAGCATCTTGAAGTACTACTGGCATAATGCCATATCCATGGGTTTGATTGAGGTGGTTGGCTCAGGCAAAACAGAAGGCATCCATATCTGTCTGCCCACCCTTCTCTAGTGCTGCTCCTCTTACTCCCTGGATTGGAAAAAGAACATGTATTTTGTCTGCCCCTTCGTTTTCCAGTCCAGAGAATAGAAGCAGCAGAAGCTAGCACATCACCAGTTACAGAGGGGCAGCATTAGGCACACTACCTCTGGTGCCAGGAGGGCTTGGGCTAGCCTTGCTCCAACTGCTGCAGAAACTCTCTGAGCCGCCCCTCACAAAACATTGATTGCTGAGTTCTGGGAAGCCTTTCATAATGGCATGAGATATAATGCCACATGTGAACTTCAGGGAGAAAGAGAAGTGGCCAAGAAATTTGAGCAGAGCAGTGTCATAGCTAACAGTTTCATTTTCTTTTTCTGGAACCTGTTCTCCTGCAGCCCCATATGGTTTTCAAGGATTTCCTTGTGGCACTCAACAATGGTTCCTGGGGAGCTTCTTTGTGGGGAGGGGAAGATCTCTTGTTCTGATGCACCTTGTGCCAATTGCAATCAATGCTGCCCAGTAGGCCATACTTCTGATTAAACATGCCTAAGCTAGGGTCGTGTAGAAATTGAGAACAGTTCATCTACTTCTAAATAACCTGTACAGAAATAGTGTTCTTTGCTTTTGTTGGTATAATTTATGAGTCAGCTGGTGGTGCTTGTGTAAATCTTATATGTAAGGGGAGAAGAGTAAGGAGCAGTATAACCCTGCATAACTTTATCTCTGATTGTACAGAGGAGCAAAAATGTTGATGAAGAATAGCAGATAGAAATAGTATCACATAATGTATCTGTGAACCAAGTTTCCTTCTTACCGGTTCCAATATTTACAATATTTATTACTTACAATATTTATTTATGAATACAAAATTTAGTGTGAGCTAGCAGAATGATTTGAAAAATACTCTGAAATGGTTTGTACACGGCATTATTTTTTTCTTTTAACAGTACCAGTAGTCATGTCAAACAAGGAAGTGAAAGCAGCACTGAAAAGTGCCAGAGATGCAATACGAAATAAAGAATATAAAGAAGCACTGAAACACTGCAAGGTAACTACCACTCAGATGCAAAATGGACTTTTCTAAGGGATATATTCTTATGATCTGTTGACACTGTCTTCTCTGATGATCTTTAAGATATTATCTCCGCTTTATCTTAAATTTATTTGGTATTGACTTATCTTTCTCTTTAGCTCCTTTAAGTATTGTCAGTCTAAAAGCTTAACATGTATTACACCATTCTCACTTGCATACTTAACGTGCATTTTAGGAGAAGGCAACCTCAGAATGCCAGGTGCAAGGGAGTGGCAACAAAATGCTGTCTTGTATCTTGTTGTCTTGTGTGCTCCCTGATGCATCTGGTGGACCCCTGTGAGATACAGGAAGCTGGACTAGGTGGACGTTTGGCCCAATCCAGCAGAGCTCTTTTTACGTCCACCATGGCTTTCATTTCCTGTTACAAGACGTTTGGTTTATTTTCCATCTTCACAGTCTTGAACATACGAAGTTATCTTTGTACTGAAGTAGACCGTTGGTCTAACTAGCCCAAAATTCCAACTCTCCAAGGCTTCAGGCTAGAGATCTTTCTCAGCCAGCCCAGCTACCTGTGATCCTTTGATGTAAAGCATCAAACCTGGAATGTTTTGTCAGCAAATCTTGTGTTCTACAAGTACTACTGAGCTATGGGAGGTTGCTCATAATCTCTTTTGACATAAATTACCCTGAACCTTTTAGATGGGGTAAAAGTCAAAGCAGGATGATGCACTTAGGAAAAAAAAGTGTGAGTGCCGCTTTTTCCTCTCAGCAGTGGAATATTTTATTGACTTTTTAAATCTGTATTATAGATCAAATATGTCATTTTTTTTTGAACTTGAACTTTGCAGGCTGTATTGAAACAGGAGAAAAATAACTACAATGCCTGGGTATTTATTGGTCTGGCAGCTGCTGAGCTGGAACAGCCTGACCAAGCCCAAGGTGCCTACAAAAAGGCTGCTGAGCTGGAACCAGGACAGTTGCTGGCATGGCAGGTATGGATGAGATTCATCCCATTTTTTTCATACCATGTGCTTGAGCATAAGGAATGAAATGTAAATATTTTGCAAAAACTTGCAGTGTTTGGCTCAAAGATAGGATGTCCAACAGTCTTCTGGGTGACTTTGGGCCCTCCCAGAATAAACAGATATTTTTTCAAGCTGTGGTGTCCAGATTCACTCCAGGGTTAATCCAAGCAACTCTTAATGATCACTTTTAAGTGCCAAATATTGTATCTTTCAAAGCAAAGTAGATCATGCAAATGGGACACCCCCACAAAAATACTGTGATACATCACCATGAAAACCCAGTGAAAGACATGCAGAATGAGGTACCAAGCTTGAACTAAATTTGCATTTTCTTAGGCTGCAATCCTATGCATGCTTACCTGACAGTAAGCCTCACTGAACACAGTGGAAATTACTTCCAAGTAAGCTTGTATAGAATTGCATAGTAAAGCTCTTGCACTGATAGAGCTTTAACAAAACTAAAGAAAGACTTTCCTTAAAGACTCATTAAGAATTTATTTTACAGCCTTAGGGCCCAATCCTATCCAACTTTCCACAACCAATGCAGCTGCAAAGCAACCTCAAGGTAAGGGAACAAACCTTCCCCCATCTTGAGGAGGCCTTTGTGACTTTCCCTCTATTGCAGGATGCACTGAATGTGTGTGTGTGTGTGTGTGTGTGTGTGTTTTTGCATGGCTGCATCAGTGCTGGAAAATAGGACTGGATATGACCCTCAGTAATTGTTTCAGGGGCATTTTCTGCATCAAGAATAAGATTTACTTCAAAAACAATATGTTTCACTTTCACTTAGGGTTTAGCAAATTTGTATGAAAAAACAAACCATACAGATGTCAGAGAGGATTTGGCTAATGTTTACCAGAAACTCCTGGAGCTCTATGAAAGGTAAGAACATGGCAATGTAATTGTGCATATTACTGCAGTGATATAGTAATATTCAGCTTAAAATAACTCTCATGTTGTTCAAAGAGCAATCTGTTAACATAACAGTATCAGTAATGTTCTTGTTATTTTAAAAGAATACATATGTTTCTGCAAAAATAGAAAGCTTTTCCATGCCTAAGGAAAATAAATCCTCAAAGCTGATTAAATTTCCATCATAAAATTGGGAAAATTATCTGTAAAAAATTGTCAATTCCCCTCATCTTATCTACCTGTATAAAATGTTTATGCCTGCACACACCTCTCTTAACTTTGTATTTTTAACTGCTGTACATAGAAAATTGAGGGGATGAGAAGTAATTGGTTAGAGAAACTTATACTCTTCCAGATAGGATGTAGTCTCTCCTGCCCCTAACCCAGCCACTGCCTTGCTAGGGTCAGCAGTGGGAGAGGCCAAATCTTATTTTGAGTTGATGTGGTGTATTAACTGAACTACAAAGTTAATTAAGGAATTATTTTGGTTTGCTTCTCTAGTATTGATAAACAGAAATGGTGCGAAGTATGTCGAAAACTTGTGGACCTGTATCATCAAGAAAAAAATTACCTTCAGGTTGGTTGCTGTTTTTGGTTTTCATTTATTGTGATCAGCATGTAGCATCAGTGCCTTTGTCATGATGGTGCATCATCACTGGGAAGTTCATGGGATTATAGGAAGCTGCCTTATACTGAATGAGGCCATTGATCCATCTAGGTCAGTATTGATCAACACAGATTGGCAGCAGTTTGCAAGCAGACATTTTTCTGTGCCCTACCTGAGGATGTTGGGGACTGAATCCAAGACCTCTTGCATGCTTAAGCATATGCTTTACCATTGAGCAAAAGTTCTTTTCTGACCCCTCTTGCTTGCAGAAGGACCTTTTGCATGAACACAACTCTCTCCTCCCATTGATGGTGCACCAAATATTTGGATTCTGCCCACCATTTGTAATTTGTCTCCTTTAGCAAAAAAAGAAGTAGATTTTGAAATGCTACCTTTATCCACTTTACCTGTACAGGCATAGCTGGAGTGGCTTCTTTCCTCTACTGTTCTTAGTAGATGTAGCCTGATTTAGACAAACATGGGTTACCCTTTGTATTAGTCTACTTTTTTTGTGCTCTTTAGATGTGACATGGCTAGGGGCAAATTACCTCTTGACCTTAAGAGATTGGTTATTGAACGTAACAAATGAACGGTGGGGGAATTGGGAAGAGGAGAGCAGAGGATTCAGTACTAGGTTATACTATGTTTGTTAAGCACAAACTTGAGGTTGTGTCCAAGTAGTCTTCTACTAAATTCCCAAATTATTTATTTATTTATTTATTTAAAAGATTTTTACCCCGCCTTTATGCCCGAAGGCACTCAAGGCGGCATTACATAAAACTATAAAATTTAACATTAAAAAACACTATAAAAGAACATTAAAACAACATATTCAAACAAAATTAAAAACATAACAATAAAATTTAAAAAACCAAACCCAGTGGATCATAAAAGTATAACACCCCAGCCAGTCAACCTGTCAACAATTAAAAGCTTTTTTAAATAAAAAGGTCTTCAGCCCCCGCCGAAATGTTAACAGAGAGGGAGCAGTTCTCAATTCTAAGGGGAGGGTATTCCAAAGTTGGGGGGCCACCACCGAGAAGGCCCTCTTCCTGGCTGCCACCCCTCTCACTTCTCCTGGTGGCGGCACAGTCAAAAGGGCCCCTCCAGAAGATCTAAGAGTACGGGTTGGATTATATGGAAGAAGGCGGTCCCTCAAATACCCCGGACCTGAGCCGTACAAATTATGTTGTACTTTCATTTCATAATCGTACAGTATCTTCTCCCCTGTCCTCGACTGCTTTTCCAAATCATCAGATTTAAGGGATTATACCTTCTTTCTAAATGTTGAGGTCATAGATGCCTATTACACTGTCCGAATGAGTCTGCAAAGGAATTTCATGATAGCTTTTAGAGGAGCATGGCAATATAATTCTTTTGAAGATTTATTTTGTATTTTGTAATGGTGCAAATCATCCACTTCAGACCTTTTAAGGATGATATGACATTTTTCTTTGTGCAGTGGCAATCAGTCTTTGAGCAGCTGTTGATCTCGGACAGTTTTTCTTGACAGGTGGCTCGAACTTGGCACAAGCTAGTAAAAATAAGACAGGAAGAAGGTGCAGAGAATGCTGAGCTTCACCAGCTATGGAAGAGATTGGTCCAGTTACTGGCAGAGTGTACACATCTCCAGGACAATGAAACACAACAGATGGTAAGGGCTCTCCTTTAGGCTAAATAGTATTCTTGACTGTTTTAAAACTTGGAATTTGTATAAAATGGAAACAAGTATTCTAATTGAGGCTCAGAGGAGCCTTGTAAGATAGTTAATAATTCCTTATTTGTCAGATGGTA
Source organism: Lerista edwardsae (assembly GCA_029204185.1). Lineage (NCBI taxonomy): Eukaryota > Metazoa > Chordata > Lepidosauria > Squamata > Scincidae > Lerista > Lerista edwardsae. The sequence continues at coordinate 11,200 of JAJKFI010024385.1, read as the reverse complement.
GTCCAAGATGTATCAACTTGCCCAGAACCACCTCTTCGGCTGTGCTAGCTTGTGCCTGGTTCTGATGCAAGTTGGACTTTATATTTCATTTCCTTTTAAAGCATTTAGGATAGGAAGCATTTAGCATTTAGGAAGACAGTCCTTGCCACAGAGGCAACTCAAGGCAGCTTTTAGAACCGAGAATGAACTACAAGATGGTACTACAGTAAAAAATGGAAAACGTAGGGCCATCCTAGAAACGGCACTGTCATTACAACCCTCATCGCCCCACCAAAAGTTGAACAAAAAAGCCAGGTTTTAATCAGTCTCCTAAAGGAGTGAAAGGTAGGGGCCAATGATAATCTATGGGGAGGACGTTCCACATGCTTGGCACCACTGTGTTCCTGGTGGCTTCCCTTTATGCCTTATGCCTGTAAGAGTAAGGACATCTGGAGCCAGACCTGAGTTAGCAATCAGAGCATATGGGACAGCTTGTGGATCCTATGCTGGCGATGAAAGCATGATCAGTAATCAATCTTTATTTTAGAAGTTCTGTGACAGGTGCTTTTGAGCTTATTTGTACTTACTTTCTGCGTCTTTAATCTCTGTGCACTGGTTTTCTTGTATGTGAATGAATGTACACGACAAGGGCAGGCAGACCACCTGATGCATGGGAGAGAAGAGACTAGAATGATGATAGAGCAATGTTCAAACTCCTGATAATCTGAGCTTCTGTCTACCAGATTTGAAACCTGGGAGGAGGCCAGGAAGAACAACCTGCTGTGGTTTATCTTGAAATGTTTTGACTACCTTCACCTAAAGTGAAGTTTCCATAGTAATTGGGTTATATTAAGCTGAGATTTGTTTGTTCGCATTGTCTGTGTACACCTGTATGTAAGAAACAGTACGTATTTCTTATTTTTACTTATAGACAGTACGTATTTCTTATTTTTACTTATAATATTTAAGAGTATAACATGGGAAAGCAAACTCTGATGCATATGGAATTGAAAAGGCAAAGAGCAGCCTGCATAGCTGTACTCTGTATCTGTTCTCATGTTCCCACCCTACTATATTAGGGCCAACTATATGTAGTATGGTATTTGATTTCTGGCTTTTTTTAAAAAAAAGACTCTTTGCACATAGGAGTTTCCAGTGAAACTAAAACACAGTTGACTGTTTTCAAATCTTGACCATTGCACTGCATAAATATCACTTCAAGGGCACATCACCACTTGTTTAAACGCTTGTTCGCTATTGTAAGTCTGTTATTTCTCACTGCAATGTCTGTGCTCTTTTTTTAAGCTTCTGAATGCATTTGAAAAGGCAGTGAATTCTTCAGACCCAATTCCAAGTGAAGAGCATCAGAAACTTTACAGGGAATTCATTCAGTGTTTGGCAAAAGTAAGGATTGTTCTTCTGCGTAATGCTGCAATGTAAAACTATGCACAGTACTACATTGTTTACAATAACCTACATTATGAATTTTGTCTCCTCCTGAAAAAAGTTGCCACATGAGTCTTTGAGACTGAAGCAGACCTGTGAAGATGTGATGGTTTTGTATCCTGCTGTGAGTTATCCCCTGGAAATTCTCTGCTTGCATTTCATTCAATCAGGTAATCCAACTGGCTTTTAAAGTTTTCTTTCCTAATATCTCTTCCTTGACCACTGACTTCTCTGTCATTTTTGCCTTTCTGTAACATTTTCTTTTACAAAGGAATGTCTGCCTCAGAATTCTGTAGTTCATTGGGTAGATTAGAGTTGGTAATAGGAAATATTTAGGGAAAGAGAGTTCCACAGTGAGGCATTTAGAGCATTTCATGCCTGTTTTCTACCAACTATGCTGGCTACTAGTTTGCTTCTAGGCCAATTTAAAGTTTTATTTCCAGACTGCGTTTAAGGTTATTACCTTAAAGCTCTTTATGGTTTGAAACCAAGTTACCTTAAGGATTGCCTATGCTTTATATGAACTTCTTTGGGCCCCAAGTTAATCTCCTTGGGCCCTGCTCTTTGTAAAAATGTTGGCAGAAATCAGAGATAGGGTGTTTTCTGTGGTTACACTTGGTTATGGGATTCTTTACAACTGTAGGTGGGGGCGATGAGGCAGGGTGGGGGACGCTCCTAGAAAGATTTGTGCTATGGACAAAGCAAGAAAGAAATCTTTCCAAGATAAACCCAGCTGTTAAGAAAAACACTGTGGCAGATAGCTTATGATATGTCTTTTTTTCAACATGTGTAACGTGTCTGGATGAAAACATCGTATTAGGCAGTTTCACTGAGGAAGCCCTGAATAATTGTCGCAAGCTTCTGGATATTGACTCAGAAAGTGGCCCCGCTCTTATTGGCTTAGGGATTCAATGTTTTCAAGACAAAAAATTTGAAGAAGCTGAAAAAAATCTAACAGCAGGTAAGCAGTAAAGTGAGAGAACCACACTGTATATCCGTTTTTATATCCACTCAGTATGCAGGCCTTCTATACTGTTGTTAGGATTTTACACTTACTTACTGTGAATTTGGTTAAAGTGAGTGTGAATAATCATCATTGTTACAATATAAATCAGGACTGTATTGTCTGTAATAGCAATATAGATTACATTAATCTTTTTACCCACTTTCCCTGTGTTTCTGTTGTGTGAGGATGCTCATGGGTGACTAAAAACAAAGAACAGAGTTGCTTAAAACATACTTAACTGTGAAAAACCTTTCCTTCCAGGTTTGCAGCAGACCAATCAGTGTCCAGTAGCATGGTGCTACTTAGGAGAAGTACAAACGAAAATGCATAAGTACAAAGAAGCTATTCATTCTTGCAATCAAGGTAATTTTTGAGCCAAGCTGATGTATTGGTTTCTAGTTGAGTGTGCTTCATAATTTTCTTTGTGCACAATCCTAACCTGGAGTTAGGCCGGCACAGTTAGGCCAGCAAAGTTTGTCTGGCTCAAGGGACATCATGTTTGGACCACTCTCGGAATCAGAGAGGCCAGTACACAGACGTGCGCCATCCTCCCTGACTCTGAGAGTGGTCCAAACCAGAGGCGTTTCTACAGGGAGGGCAAAGCTCTAAGTTTTGCAAGAAGCCTTACCCTGTCATGTAAATCCTTCCTCTCCCTTGCTGCTGTAGCCAGTAAGCAATGCCAAGATGTTGCTGTTCCCTGTGAGGATTGGCTAAAACGGTGCAGGAGAGGAGTGATTTCCACTGCAAGGAAATCTTGCAAAACTTAGAGCTTTGCCCTCCCTGTAGAAATGCCACTGGTCCAAACGCCCTTTACAGTGGCCCTTGTGCCAGCCAAACTTTGCTGACCTAACTGTGCTGGCCTCAGGTTAGGATTGCACCCTCAGAAGCATAAATTACAGGCAATACAATCTCTTTATTGAATACAACTTTATTTGGAAAATATTTAACCTGTCTTTTTAATAAAATATTTCCAGGGAAGGGGGAACAATTTCAGACAGCAATGGCAAGTGGTAGTTGCAGCTTCAATTGACATGGTCAGATTAGTGTTTGCCTTCTGGAAAAAAAGTTTCAATACCCAATTGAATGAACCAGACTTCTGGTGGGAGAGACAGCTATAATATTTGGATTGTTACAGAAAAAGATCTCATGGGTGTCATAATTTTACAGTAGAAAGCACCAGCAGTTGTTACTAGATCTCAATGTTTCAAATTTTTAGTGTTTTTGTTAATATTATCCCAGGACTCTGGGATGGCATGTCAGTGGAACATGCTTTACATATTTTTATATGGTGAATTAAACATAGGTTATAAATTAGGGTTATGATTTCCACCACCCAATATTGCCTCATAGTAAAGGAAAACAGTGGAGAATTTTATAAGTCATTCTTACAGTTGCCAGTATGTCAAAATACTGGATTTTTACAAAAATTCCTTCATAATATATCAAATTAGCAATGTTAAATTGTTAATGAGAAGGTACCTTTAAGTATCGAACTGGATTTTTTTTCTTGTTGTTTGGCAGCACTTAAGACATTGGGACAACTTAATGAACTCAGTTCCATTCAGCAACAGAAAAACCTTGCTCATCGTTGTAAAGCAGAGGCCTTGGTTAAAATTCCTGGTGTTGAATTTGCAGAAGAAGCTATACATTCCCTTAATCAAGTATGTGATTACCTGTTTTGGTACATAAAAAGGATTATTACCTTAATGCTGTGGTTGTGCCCATGCTTGTGCTCTGGAAGGGGGTGAAGCCTTGGATGCATTCAGCCCCTTTTCTCAACTTTCCTTCTCTTCTGTTGTTTGAGGAAAAAGAGATCTATCAAATACACACAGTTTCAATTTTCGAACTGTATCCCTGTACCTGTATTCTTAACAGCAATAATAGCAGGTGATAATATTTAGCTTCATGCTACCAAAAGTGTCACCTGCTGATTTCTTCATATGAGGCCTCTGTTAAACACACAGGAGCAGCTGACCAGGACATAGTCTTTGGGTCTACTGTCTACATTTCTTGTACATCTATCCTTCCTTCAGGTTTTTATTTCTAAGTACACCCTGCAGCTGTGCTCACTTCCTTCAGTAATCCTCAATTTGGGGTCTTATTTGGGCTTATTTCACTGTCTCCTGGGACCTCTTCTCATGTAGCTTGTCAATCATGTCTTCTACCTTGCCCCCACAGTTTCTTCTGCCCCTAATCTTGTGTGAGAGACCTATTGAATCTACAAAACTAAACTGAAGCAAACTGTGACAGAAAATTTTCCTCAGCAGAAGTAATCCTTTTAGAAACACACCAAAGTTGAGTCAACAGAAGCTTTGCTGCTTCTACTGTAATCACCACAACAATTTCTACTCACTTTATAGTACAGATCAGTGGTTCCCAAACATTTTAGCACTGAGACCCACTTCTGGTTTCCCTTTCAGTCCAAAATGTTCTCTGTCCCTCTCAGCTCCATTCCCCTCACCACTTTCCTGGTCCTGTGTTCCACCCTCCCCTGTTACCCACCCAGGGGAAATACCAGCAGCTCCCGGGCTATCCAGCTGCTTTGGTATCGTACTTGACGCGACTAGCCTCAGCAGCTGCGTGGTGCATCATCATGCCTTGTGCCTGGTTCACTCAAGCTCGTCCCGGACAAATGCCTGCCCAGGACTAAAGTCCACTAAACTTTCCTTTGGGTTGGCAACTGTCCAGAAATCAGTTCACGAACCACAGTTTGGGAATTTCTGGTATAGATGCTTTTCCGTGCTCCCATTTCAGACAGTGTAATTGGACAGTTCATAGCAATTTACATTTTGAAAATGCAAAATCTATGTGAATAGGATGCTACTATTATTTGTTGGTCTGGAACAGCATAAACCCGAATCGTGCTACAACCTTGCTTTACTATCTCTGCATGTATCTCTTGTTACATTTTGGTTTTCTTCAGTGTTTCAGTGAGAAACAGTAGATTAAAAACGATATTCTTTGGGTTGGTTAGGTTATAGATTATTAGGCTTGGCCGACTTGCGCTTTTTACCTTTTTAAAGCTTTTCTTATTATGACCTATTTCACTTTCATGTAGTCTCCTGTTCTTACTGCAATTATAATCGCACAGTGTAGAAAAAAAAACAAGTTCAATCAATCAACAGGTACTTATATATCGCTTTTCAACACAAAGTTCAGAAAGTGGTTTACAGGCAAATAGTAATAATAAGAAAGTTAAATGGCTCTGCTTGAGTTAAGTTGCATGTTCTGCTTGACAATTACCGCACCCCTAAAATGAGCAAACCATGTACATAATTATTTTTAGTTTGTAACTACACATGTTTCCATTCAGCACTATTTTTTTTAATTAGGCTCTTTTCAGTTAAGCTGCACAGTCTCTTTGGTATTGTTTGTTTTATTTTATATATTTTAATTGCTGCCCTGCAATTCTTTATACATTTTATAATCCTTTCAGATCAATTTAGAAGAGTTCAGAGTGGTTTGACCATGAGCATTAAGAACATTAAAAGGTCAGTTAGAGAAGCTGCAAGAAGATTAAGGTTTTGTGATTCAGGGGAAGATGTTAAAGATTTGATAGCCAGGAAGAAATGTCATCGAGAGCTTGTGTGATAGATAGTATATGCATATTTTAGATACATATCTGGAATGAAATTGAAAATGCTATTTGACAAGTACAGTACTTTTGGGAAGTTAATGCATCATGGCTATGAGGAACACAAGAGACTTATCAAATGCATCTAATTGTACATGGAAGAAGCATTTCTGTAAGCATTTCTGTCTTGCTTTTTTGAGTTTAATGAGAATCTGAACTTGGTTCACCTCTGGTTGCCTATTTCAGAGGAGGACATGGTTAAATTGTTGAAACCTTGAGCGAATAGTAAGGGCCTGGGGAAGATAGTAAGGTAGGATTGCAGTCTAAGTCTTTCTGAACACAGTGGGCTTACTTCTGAGTAACATAAATAACACCATTTTCAAACACCTGTACTTATTCTAGATCATTTGATTGCTAAATGCCCCATCTTTTTAAAAGGGCTATTTATATGCAGCTTTTGTGGACCTGAAGGTTGCTTCTGATTCCATAAACGAGTGGTTTTGCCAAGAGCTGGGACCCAACTCAAATCCCAACCTGCATTATGGGACCCACCTTCAAAAGCTCAGCAGGTGAGAGGAGTAGGCAAGTGAGTAGCCATAGTTCCTCCTCCTTTGGCTGCTGCTGAGCAGGAAATCAGTTTGTGCTGCTACTGTGTCGTTCGGCTCATTCTTTCTTTTCAAGCCATTTGGTAGGCACAAGATGGCATAGTAATAGTATGCACTGGAAGGTGTGGTGGGACAAAAAGTAAGTGTGGTTAAAGAGCAGCGAGGATGTCATAGTAGGAAAGAGCAGGTGGCTGGGTGGGAGGTTATGGGAGGGGTCCACTGAAAACTGAGGCTTAGCTGAAGCAATACGTGCAAAATCTCTGGTGGGATTTACCTCAACAAGGTCCCCTGGGCTCTAGCTATTTGTTCAAACTTGGTAAACCTAAGCTTGAAAACATAATGGCATTGACAGTACCTGAGTTCAGATCATGAACCACTTCTGGGTCATGGCCTCCCTGTTGAAAACCTCAGCCATTAACAGAGGACAATATTGTCTGCTAATGTTTGGTTGAAGTGTGTCACATTTAATCAGGGACCTTTATATTGGCATGGTTGCTAAAGTAGGAAGTAGTCGTTCTGCAAAGGGTGTTGTTGCCACTGGAGGAGTCAAATACGGCAGTTGCCTGGCTCTGTTCCTCTTCAAATTTTATATAAATAATGCTTCTGAAATAAGGAACGAGGAACTTCCCTGAATCATTGGCCCAAAGAAAGTATGCACTTTCTTATATTCAGATTACAGGTTGAGCCTAATTGTCTGCAGATTTTATATCCATGGATTCGACCCATGTTGAGCCAAATTAGGCTCAACCAGAAACCTCTGTAGGCGACTAGAGCTGTGCTGTGGTTGCCTCCAGAGGCTCTGCTGCGGCCAGCAGGTCCTCCCGTGTCCTTGGCAGGTAGAATGTCCGTTTTGGCCAAAAATGTTACTTCAGCTTTTTGCAATTTTTTAAAAGTCCTAACGAGGCAGGAAGATTCACGCAGCCTTGGTGGGCTTCAGAATGGGCTAAATCCGTGGGTTTAATTACTCATTTTTTTTTTAATCCTCAAGGGTTCCAGGAATGGTTATGCCTGCAAAAATCTTTTTTTTTTTTACAAGAGTTCTCAAGAGCATGTGTCTCCAGACAATCTAGGAGTGAAAGTTGTCTGGAGACACATGCTCTTGGGAAACGCCGACAAAAAAAATAAAAATAAAATAACATCTTGCTATAAATTCCAGGGCAATATGTGACATAAAAACTTAAAAATCAATGATAGTGTGAAATGTGAACATGTTCTAGGCTGAAGCAGGACACAAAATGAACAGTATTTCAGGGTTTGGGAGGTAAGCTTCTGCTTTAAACATTGTAACAGCATCCTCCTCCTTCATGTTGTATTCAGAAATGTGTGGTGAAGGTAGGTCTCTTGTTACAATCATTCTTAGTGGGATTTTGGCAGTTACAACAGAAGTGTGTGCAGACCTATCCATTTATTGGGTTAAAGTAGTTACCGTAGGTGGCGCTAAACTTTTAAAACTCTGAGTTAAAGAACAAGTTTCACAAATATAAAAATATCTAGGTTGGTTTAAGAAAACAAAATGTCTAATTCAACACTTTGGATTCTCTTCTGAATACGTTATTGCTTTGGCGTACCTGTGGTGCCTATGATTCACCTTAAAAGTACCATAGAAGATGCTCTTAAGCAGACTGGTATGTCTAAAGTAATATGAAAATTTTCCCCTGGTGTTTTCTCAGCAGTATAAGAGCCATTTACTAATTCTTCCCAAATATCCAGTGGGAAAGTCCTGATGTTTTTGTGACTTCAGTTGATACAATCCATGCTTGCAGAAGTATCCATGATAGTTGATGGTTCTGTTCCTAGGGTATAACATTGTTTAAGATCTGTTCTGTTGCTTGTTTCAATGCTCTGAACACAAAGAATTAAGATCTAAATAGTTGGAATGTCTTCTTCCTGGAACAATTCACTGGATATTCCCATGAAATCCAGGAGAAAATTGAATCTTGGAGAGAAAATAGTATAGGAAATGATGGCCTCATTTGCAGTTGGAAATGTGTGATAAAAGTTTTTTAGAAATTAATATGGCTGATTGTTTTTATGATAGTTTCTATGACAATTTGATCTGTATCTCTTTTTATCGTCATTTGATCTTTTGTTCTGTCTGAACAACTGAACTTATTCTTTTAATTTTTTAAATAGCTTTAAAATGATAATAAGACAATTTAGACTAAGAATGCTTCCATTATGCTTAGCATTAAGTGTAAAACTTCATGTAGTTTGTGCCAGTTTAAGATTGTAAACTCATTAGCATCTTTAACCTGCATTCATAAATGCAATCCATACCAGTTTGTGATGCCAGATTTTAAAAATAATCTATCTGCACTGAAGTTATGTTCAGTACTTGTCCTTTCCTTTTACAGATGCTATAAGCATGCAAGCTTATAGAAAGCAGGCAGGCAACCTGAACAGCTTCCTGCTTCCAGAACTGAACTGCTTTCTGATAATATTCTGTCTGTGTTCCTCTAGCATTCAGGCTGCCTGCCTACTGGTCTTTTTATAACCTTGCATGCCTAATAGTATCTGTAAAAGGAAGAGATATTATTTCTCTGCGCAACAGTAACAAAGATAAACCAAGGTAATGGGGATGGAGGGTGCAGAGATAAGGTTCTCTTTCATCCATAAGTTTCCAGTTTCCATGAAGAGCAGGGATGTCTCCCCTGCAGATAATGGGAGAGATTTGTATTAATTATGCATTCCATCAAGTTTGCATTATTTATTTACAGTAATCTGGATCTAAAGAACAAAGTTACCATTCTAGATGGCCAAAGGGCTGTATCACAGTTTTTGTGGCTAAGATGAATGTAAAAAACAGCTAGTCATATGTCATGGGGTGTTTTCATTCAAAAGAATTAAAAACCCCAGGTAATCGCAAGTTCTTGTGCTCGCCTAAAGTAAGCCTTTGGGTCCTGAACAGTATCTCTGAATGATAGCAAGAATTACTCAACCTGGAATGTATTCTTCTGTATATCAGCAGGAATAAGGTCATATCTTCTCCACTAGTCTTACACATTTCTATGCAAAGTGAAAAATTAAAACCATCTGACACATGGTAGCAGGATTACCTTCACTGTTGTACTTCCTTTGTTAGAGTTGATATGACCTGCGGATTGATAACTGTGACAGTAATGCATCTTGTTTATATATACAATGACCGTGGAGTTGGTACCGAATCCACACAAAAATTGCTTCAGACTCTGACTCTGTGACTCTGACACCACAGTTCAGACTCCACAGCTCTGCTCAGTCATAGTTGGAGTTGGAAGCAATTTTAGATGGAGTCATGGGTGGAGTTGGTACTGATTCTACAGCCCTGATATAGACACTTATTGCCTTAACCTCTGTGATATGTAAATCAGTTCCTCCTTAGTTGCACGCATTCATTCCTACATTACTTAAAACTGTGACTACCAGATAATATGACGATAGCTGATTATATGGTGAAAGCTCTTGATGGCAAAACAAGATTATTAAATATATGGAAACGTAGTCATGCATTCAAAATGGAAAAAATTCAAGGCTGTTATTTACAAAATAGAATAATTGTTTTAGTTTTTTGCGGGTCAAGGCTTCAAAAATGTGTTTTTGGTTTCTAGGTTTTGGATGTAAATAATGATCCCAAGCTAATAGCTCTTAAGGGTCAGGCCTACATCAATAAAGGACTCATTGATGAAGCTTCAAAGGTTAGCATACTTTTATTTATAAAGAAGCTGCTTTGTTAAAAAGATGACATTATTCTGTATGAAATTGTAGAACATCATACGTTTATATTGTAGATTATACAAGAACTTAAGCTTGCACATCCTGATCTGGGAGAAGCACACTATCTTGAAGGGTTGATTCATTATACACAAAAGAACTATCATCATGCAGAAACGAGGTGAATCTCGTAATGATTTAACACATTCACAAAACAAACTCTTGGAAAAGAATATGATTTCTTTTAATCATTTCTCTTAGTTTTCAGAGAGCTATTGAAAAAGAAGCTGAGACAGCAGATTTCCATTTCTGCCTGGGCCTCACATATTGGTCTATGAGTGAAGAGATGAGAAAAGATAAAAGCAAAGCTCTTACTCAGTTTCTAAAGGTAAAACACAAGGGGAGATGTATTATTATTGCATGTAACAGTAGTAATTGCTGTCCATTCTATAGCCAAGTCACTGTCTTGCATTGGTCAGCATAGCTAATGCATTTGATTTAGGTAACAATGATGAAATGAAATGAATGGGTGTTGTGTGTATTTGGGCTTTGTGTTAGTTGAAGATGCAGACTCGGGGGCTAGACTGTTGACTGCACAGAAGAACTGAGTTTTCCAGAGATACTTGAAAGGAGAAAGAGATTGTATTTATTGCTTGGTCTTCCCATGGTCCACTTGTCTGCAGAAGTCATTTGTAGCCATAATAGTACTCAAGACAGCATTCTGCAAGGGCAACTATTTATTGTTGTTGCTAAGAGTTAACACCAAAATTTGTATGTATATAAAAATGTTGGATTGAAATGTTGGTGTGTGTTTTTTAGGCAGCAAAATTGGACAATTACCATGGAGGTGCTATCCGTTACTTAGGTCACTTCTACCGAGATATAGCTGGAGACAAAAAC
>JAJKFI010024382.1:0-17403 GCA_029204185.1 Lerista edwardsae | reverse complement strand
AATGCCTTGCAGGCTCAAGGTCATTTATTAGGGAAGATTCTTTGTAGATGTGAACCTCTGATTGGGAGGGGGTGGGGCAGTGACCAAACGTTGCCCACTTGTCTCAGCCTTTCTGGAAGTTTCAAAGCATCTTAGGTTCTGGTTGACTGGAGCAGATGCCATTGCCATAGTAACCAAAAGGCATTAAAAAGAACCCTCAGGAGAGGGGAGTCAAAAGACACCTGGAGTGATATTATTCAAAACATTATTTTCAGATATTTAATCTCAAAAACACAAGTGAACCAAAAAGAATTCTGCAAACTTATATTCATAAAGCAGACCAAATGAATGTACACACTCCACTCACCCGAGGCTCCTTTTCTTCCTCATTATCATCTCTCTCTTCATCCTAGAAGGGGGGGGGGGAGAGAAGAAGCAAAGAAGAGAGATTATACCATGAACGTCATAAGAACAGTTTTTATGACTCAACAAAACATTTTTTAATCCATAAAGATTTTTTTTAATTGTTATTGAGCTTGTGATGCATTTTGAAGAATGAACTGCGATGAACGGATTTAACAGTTTCTCTCTGAGATCTTTAGCTGCTCTATATCTGGGACTAGAGAGCAAAGGATTGTAACCTAGGTAATGCCTTTGCATCATTTTGCAAGTGATTCAGGAGATGATTGTTCACAAGTTGTTCCACTAGTCCAGGCTGTTAAACTGGGTTGTGCTATGAAGACTGAACATAAATCTCTCCCCTTCTTTCTAGCCTTATAGTTAGGAATAGAAGCAATAAGGGAGACAGAGGATAACTGTTCACTCATAATATACTGCAGCACTGCAACAGTTGCTTGCTCAGCTCCACCATGTGATCACTGAAAACTTGCCTCAAAGTGATGCTTACTTGCTACAGGAAAACCAGTAATTACAAGTTTGTCTTTCCATTGGAAAGGATTTTTGTGTTGCACTTTCCACAGCAATTGATAGGAGCAACTTTTATTTCTAACAGACCTGGACTTAAATCTTTCTTCCTCACCCATCTCCAGGAATGGCATAGCTTACATCTTTTGTAAAGAGAAAAATTCCTGTGCCTCTTCGCCTCTCTTTCGGTCGCCTCCTCTCCCGAACAGACTGCTTGTTGGAAGTTTTGTCTTCTGTATCTTGATCTTCACATTCTGCCCAAAGAAATGTGTATTAAGCAAAAATATGCAGGCCAACAGGTTTATTAAAGCTATAGAAGCATTTCAAAAAAAAGTGGGCCACATGGGCTTTTTCCATCCCAGCCTAATAATTCATATTCTTTTATGGAAGACCTAAAGGACCAAAGTGAGATTCTCCAAGTAGCAGAGATATCTGGTTATGACAGAGGTCATTAGCTTAAAGATAAATACAGCTGAGATTGCTATGATCCTTCAAGGACTCAAATTCCTAATTGGCATTCTTTCACTGTTGCCTACAATAAATATGATCCCAAACTATAGGAACTCTAGCACACAGCATCATTAAAACCTGCTCCATTGTATTGGATTTTTTAAAAAAGCTTCTTATTTGCAATTTTTTTAATAGAAATTTTTTATTTTATATATAGGTATAGGTAGGGTAAAGGGGTAAAACATAGGAAAGGGATACAGTGGTTCATACGAAAGGTACACCGATTACAGCTTAATCATCTTCACTTAATTACTATTTGCATACCATCTATATCATCATTTATCATCTTAATTGTCATGTATACAAATCTTATTAACTCTTCTTCATTCTTATTTACATAATTGTCAACAACTTAACACTTCTATACATTAGTACATTTACTTCTAGTCTTTATTTCAATTCTATCCATTCATAAAACATTTTCCAATATTCTTGAATCTTATTTATATCACCACCTTTCATTCTTTTAGTTAAGACATCCATTTCAGCAAGTTCATATATTTCCTCTATTGGTCCACATTTGGAATCCTCCTTTTTCCATTTCTGTGCGTACAATAATCTTGCTGCAGTAATTACATGTATAATAAGATGCTTTTTCCTTTTATCTTGGATATTACCCACCATATTAAGAAGAAATAATTCTGGTTTTGCTTGTATCTCACATTTCAACATTTACTGTAACATACTGTGTACTAAATGCCAAAATTTTTTCGTCTTTTCACAAGTGCTCACAAAATGTTCCTTCTTTATCTTTACATTTCCAGCATTGATTTGGTGTAACTGGATACATTTTTGCTAACTTCTCCAGTGCTAAATACCATCTATAAAACATTTTATAAAGATTTTCTTTCAAATTTGTAGCTTGTTTAATATTCGTTGCCCAAATCTTTTCCCATTCATCAATTTCTATGTATATTATACCCGACATTTCTAACCCACTGTACCATTACAGCGTTTACAGTTTCATCCTCCATTCTTTTTCAAGAGAAATTCATACATCTTTTTTATATATTTATCGTTCTCATGTAATAATAGTTTGTCAAAGTCCATCCCTTTCTCATGAAAACCTGTTTTCTTGTCTTCCTTTATTCTTGATTTGATTTGGGCTTTTGTCCACCAGTCCAGAATTATTTCTTTATTCTCCAAGTCTTCATCCTATAGCAGTTCTTTCTCATTCAAAAGTTCATCATAGCTCTTATTCTGGTCTTCTCTCAACCAATCCAGTTTAGTTGATATCTCCAAAGGTTTGATCCATCTAGGTATTTTATTATATATTTTGTATCTTATTTGTTCCCACGACCACAACAAGGCTCTCCTCAAGGCATGTCGTTTAAAATGTCCGAAATATTTTGCCTTATCATATATCAAAAATGCATGCCATCCAATTTGCATATCATGGGCTTCTAAATTCAATATTTTCTCATTTCACAATGTAATCCATTCTTTAATCCAGTTCAAGGTAGCCGCTTGGTAATATAATTCCCAATCAGGTAACCTGAAACCGGCTCTTTTCTTGTCATCCTGCAACAATTTAAGTCTTATTCTTGGCTTTTTCCCTTTCCAGATAAATTTTGTCATTTTGTTCAATTCTGCAAAGATATTTTTCTTCATTACAATTGGTATTGCCTGAAATAAAAATAATAATTTTGGTAAGATAGTCATTTTTATTGCTGCTATTCTTTCCATCATGGAGAGCTGTAGTTTGTTCCATTTATTTAAGTCTTGTTGAATGTATTTTAGTAGTTTTAAGTAATTATCTTCTATCAAGGTGCTAATCCTCTTCGTTACAGTTATCCCCAGATATTTTACTTTTGAATCCAGCTGTAATCCATTCTTTCAGTTTCTCCCTTTCCGCTGGTTTCACATTTTTCGTCATTAACTTTGTTTTAGCATAGTTTATTTTCAACCCTACAACTTCTCCATATTGTTTCAGTCTCTCCATCAGCTGTTCTAATGAATTTATCGGGTTATCTAAAATAAAAAGTAGATCATCTGCAAATGCCTTTATCTTGTACTCTTCGTTTTTATCTTTAATCCTCTTATCTTTTCATCATTTCTCACTACATTATTTAAGGTCTCTAAAGTAAATATGAATAACAATTGTGATAGAGAGCATCCTTGTCTTGTCCCTTGTTCTATTTGAATGGTCTTGGTATAATCTCCACTTATTCGTATTTTTGCTTTCTGTAAGGTATAAATATCCTTAATCACCACCATTGACCTATCTCCAAATTGCATATGTTCCATTTGTGTAGTCATAAAATTCCAATTCACATTATCAAAGGCTTTTTGTGCGTCCAAAAATACTTGGCCCAGGTTTCCTCCTGGGTGTATCTCGTAGTTTCGATGTAGTTTCAATGCATTTCAATGTAGACAAGTGTAAAGTGATGCACACTGGGGCAAAAAAATCAAAACTTCAACTATAAGCTAACTTTCGGTGACAGAACTGGAGAGAGATCTTGGAATGCTAGCCGACAACTCAATGAAAGTGTCAACCCAATGTGCGGCAGCAGTAAAGAATGCCAATTCCATGCTTGGGATAATTAAAAAAGGAGTTGAGAATAAAACTGCCAATATTATTATGCCACTGTACGAATCGATGGTAAGGCCACATCAGGAGTACTGTGTACAGTTCTGGTCGCCACACCTTAAAAAAGATATAGGGGAACTACAGAAGGTGCAGAAGAGAGCAACCAAAATGATTATAGGGCTGGGGCACCTTCCATATGAGGAAGGCTACAGTGTTTGGGGCTCTTCAGCCTAGGAAAAAGGCGACTGAGGGGGGACTTGATTGAGACATACAAAATTATGCACAGGATGGATAAAGTGGATAGAGGGAGGTTCTTTTCCCTCTCTCACCAGAACCAGGGGACATCCACCAAAATTGAGTGTTGGGAGAGTAAGAACAGATAAAAGGAAATACTTTTTTACCCAGTGGGTAATTAATCTGTGGAACTTCTTGCCTCAAGAGGTGGTGATGGCATCTGGCCTAGATGCTTTTAAAAGGGGACTGGACAGATTTCTGGAGGAAAAGTCCATCGCCAGCTACAGGCCATGAGGGTTAGTGCAACCTCCTTACTTTAGAGTCAGGCTACCTCAGAGTGCCAGATGCAGGGGAGTGGCAATGAGATCCACATATCTTGTTGTCTTGTGTGTTCCCTGAGGCATCTGGTGGGCCGCTGCAAGATGCAAGAAGCTGGACTAGATGGGCCTTTGGCCTGATCCAGTGGGGCTCTTCTTATGTTCTTATATAGTATTCCAGTACATCCTATCAGTATTCTCACATTATTTCTTAGATGTCTTCCTGGTAAAAATCCAGCTTGGTCCTGGTGGATTATCTTATTCAAAATCTTTTTAAGTCTTGTTCCTAAAATGGAAACAAAGATTTTATACTCTGCATTTAATAACGAGATAGGTCTATAGTTTTTAATGTCATTTATTTCTGTTCTGCTTTTAAGGATTAATGTTATAATGGCTTCTTTCCAAGATTCAGGTATATGACCTGTTGCCCAGATTTCTTCCACCAGCTTTTTATATGGTAACAGTAACACATCTTCCATTCTCTGATAATATTCTGATGGTAAACCATCTGGGCTCAGGTGCTTTCTGGTTTTTTTTTATTTTTATTGCTTCCACTATTTCTTCCATTGTTATGCCTTCCTCTAAACTCTTCCCTTCCTCATCTGATAATTTCAATCTACTATTTCTTTCCACGTATTCCTTTTGATTTTCTTTATCCACTTTATTTTCTTTGTATAGATCTTGATAAAAGGATTCTACAATCTTTTTCAACTCTTCCTCCTTGACTTTCTCCTCTCCTTTCTTATCCTTCAGTACAGTGATTTGATTTTTCTTTTCCTTTTTTTAACTTGTAGGCCAGTCATCTTCCTGATTTATTTGCGTTTTCAAAGTAGTTTTGCTTAGCTATCTTCAAATCTTTCTCCATCTCTTCTGTTTTTTATCTTGATTTCATGTTGTAATTTCTTGATTTTTTGCTGTATTTTTTGATCTTCTGGTAAATTGCAACTATGTTTTTCCTCCTTCAATTTCCCAATTATATCCTGCATTTAACTCCTGTTGATCACGCCGATTGCCCCCCTTCATTCCTGTTGCTTGCGATGTCTTTCTCAACTCAATCTCACAGCCTTTATTTTATCCTTTTATATCCCCAATCCAATAGTTCAGTTATATATCCATCTAGATCAATTAATCCAATTCTCACCTGTCTTGTATGTCTTTTGGTCCGTCTGCCATCACTCAAAAACTTTCATCTCTGTCTCTGTTTTGTCTGTCATTCATCCCAGATGCAAGTCCCAAAGTTAAAACGTTCCAGATCGCTCCCAATTACTCCAAAATAATCCTCAATTATACATTCCAAACAAAGCGACACCCACCATCCAAATTGGAAACTGTCAGATCCATCGTATATTACTTTTGATCAAATCATCTGTCATTCAAAAATCACCATCTCCTTCTCTGCCGCATGTCCCTTTAAATCGCAATTCCAAATGTCTCAAATCACTCCCAGTCAATTCAAAGTAGTCCAAAATCATATAATTTCAACTGGGATTACCAGCAAAGTGTTTCTTAAATTGTGTAGATCACTTTAATTTTATTTGCTGGTCCCCTTTCACATTCTTTTTCAGAAGCGATCTCCGTTTTCGCCTCCCCCCCTTTTCTCCCTACTGGCATTTCCGCAGCCGCCGTGATTTCGCTCACCTCTTTCCTCTTATTCTTCCTCCATATCAGGTACTACAATCAGCTGTTGCAATAATCCGTATCAGGTGTTTATGTTGTAAATCCAAAGTAGGTGTTTCGAAGTCCTTCCAAAGTCTCAGTTACTGTTTTCAATGCGGAGGAACAGGAGTTCAAAGCTATCCCGAGCCGCCATTGCTGTTCGGGTCCAAGCACTACTTCTCTAATCGGCAGTCTCAAGCCCTTCAAACAGCACTTTTGTGCCGTACGTCAAGCCCAAAACGCACCTAAGCCCCATGCCCCCTCCTGGGCTAACCGAAGGGAGTCAATCAAGCCTGAATGACTCCAAAAAGAAGTCTTGCGTGATGGGTTTCTCGGAGCCCGAGAAAATCACTTCCACCACACTCCAACTTTCGCCCCGTCCTCCCATTTATTTGCAATTTTTTAATTGTAAGCTACCCTGGAAGCATTTCCAAATTGAAAAGCATTCTAAAATGTTTTCGATAAAACAATGCTGAAAGGATAGGCATTTTGGGGCCATTGTGACCTCTCTCTCTGTATGTGTATATACACATATACACACACACAGAGACATTCCATAGTACCTCTCGCAATCTCATTAAAGAGGAATGAAATATTAGATGTACCAAATACTAACAATGACAAGGAGTGTTTTTTTTCCAGTGACCAACACAGAACGATAAATAATTTCTACTCAAATTGCTATATAAAATGATATTTTGATCTAAATGCAAAAAGACCTCAATTCATGAAACATCACTTTTGCTTATTTTTGACAGTTTTGAGGAATCCACAAATAGCTTTCAAGTAACGGATCAGGAGGAGGAGGGGCAGGAACAGAAGGAAGCTTGCTTAAACTATGAACATGCATAGGCTTTTTCTGCACAGTGCAGCTGGGTCAACTTTAATGGAACGTGGAAGTAGTAAGCAGCAGTTTCTCAATGCTCCAAGCAACAACCAGAATGTAAGGGGAGAACTTTTGAGCAGGTCATTTCATGCTTGGGTATGTGTGCCAGTGATTGCTGCCTTGCTAACTGGGCAAGAGGCACTTTTTCAAATGGTGTTTCTCTTATATTTAGCAGGAGGAAAATGTCCCTCTTCACCCCTGCGTAGTCTTTCTAGTGGCTTTTGCTGGTGGTCTGCCTTTTTTAGATTGTGAGCCCTTTGGGGCAGGAAGCCATTTAACTTGATTATTATTACTATTTGCCTGTAAACCGCTTTGTGAACTTTGTGTTGAAAAGTGGTATATAAGTACCTGTTGATTGATTGCCTTTGCTTGGGCAGCCGGCTGTACCATTATTCACCCTTATTTCTTGCTTGTTGGCCTGTGTCTATATCCCCTCCCCGTAGGCTATTAAGTGGATTTGCCGCCTTCCCCATTTCTTGGCAGGGGGAGCATTAAGGGGGACATTGCATGCATTTTTTGGCCAGTGCAGGCACTGATTCCCCTCAAGCCTCATATCTTCCAGGAGCTGGCAATGAGTGCCACTGTCGGCATTTACCTTTGATCTAGGGACTGGAATGTTCCAAACTACTAGCAACTGTTTGGGCTATATCCTTTTGCAGTTTTCACCTCTATAGACAGCAATTGTTATGCAAAAGCTTTCAAGGCAATGCTTCTGTTGTGAATGGGCTAAAGAGAATGCAGGACACTTCCTCCAAAGTAAGCTCCATTGAAATTAGGGAAAGTTCCAAATGCAACTGGCAATGAGATACTTTGCAAGTTGTGTACCGATACATTTTTACCTGATTTTAGGATTGGACAGTGAACGTGAATGCCAATTTTCACAAATGCACACATTTGCTATGCTTTATTGTGCTATTTGTACAATTTCAGATACAAATTTGGATAAAAACACAGCACCACACTTTGCTATTTTAATCAAGAAATTTTAAGGGGGAATCACCAGAATAAACACCTCTAATAATGACCCAAAAGATTTGTATGATATAGTCTGGTTATAATGATGAATACCATTTTTGTCCATGT
Organism: Lerista edwardsae; assembly: GCA_029204185.1. Lineage (NCBI taxonomy): Eukaryota > Metazoa > Chordata > Lepidosauria > Squamata > Scincidae > Lerista > Lerista edwardsae. The sequence goes on along the minus strand of JAJKFI010024382.1, from coordinate 9,284 downwards.
TGGCAGCAGAAGTGCTTTGGAAGTCGGCTGGGTTCACCGAGTCAGAAGCTAGAGGTCTATTTGTCCTGGGCAGGTGAGTACTTGAATAAAGGTAAGGGGCTAATGAAGGAGACACAGGGGTTGTGGGTTTGTCTTGTTGCGCTGGGCACCTCAATCGACGACTGATAGGCTACAAGATGAGCACAAATAATGGTTAGTAAGAAGACAAAGAACATATTGATTACAGCTGACAGAATACCAGAGAATGTACATGTTATACAAAAAGATTGTTTGCTCACCTCTTCATCCAAGTTCCTATTCCATCGTGAGAGAGACTCCACAGGTTCCCTTGTTGTAGTATCTTCCCGTCTTTCACTCTCTTCCTTATTTGCTTCAATTCTTTCTGACTTTTCACTTGGCTGTTCCTGCATCTGCCGTTCTGCCCGAGACCGGCTAAAAGTTCTTTCTGCCTCCTGAAGATCTGTAAGTGTTACACCCTGGAGAATAGAAATTAAATCTATTGTATCTGCATTTGCAAACAGGTGTGGACTGATGGTTGAGCTGCTGGTACTGCCTGAACCTAAGCAGGAAAATCTGCGATGGATGGGATGGGAGACGAATGCCAGGCTGTGACACACTGCAGTATCTGTGGTGGCAGAACAGAGTCGCTGTGGAGCTGATTAGCTCACCACAAGTGAGAGTTGCGGTGGAGTGTGTGAGGAGGCCAGCCTGCAAGAAGGGAATACGACCTTGAAGACCTGTCCAGGCTTGACTTGCAATTGCCTGCAAGGCTTGATGGCACGCAGCCAAAGGAGAGAACACTGGGAAGGCGACATCTGGGACTGAGGATTGGCGGATCACAAGAACACTGTAGATTTGCAAAAAACCCATTGGAAAAAATTGTGGTTTAGACTAGCCTGCTCATGTAAGCCGCCTTGGGCATTTGCTTCGGCATGGGAAAGGCAGGGTACAAATTATTCAAATAAATAAATAAATAAAGTTTATGCCCGCACTTCAGGCTAGGTTACCTTTTCTTCAATGTCCAGGCTCCATTTCCAATTTAAGTCAGACACAGAACAGCTGAAGTCAGCAATTCCCCATAATATATAGTTCAGCTAGCATTGTTTAACAGGATGTTCTTTAGAAAGAAATGCTAAATATAGAATCTCACTAGTATTTAATAACATCATTATAGGACTGATTTAGAAAAAAGTTTTTTCCTCTGTAGCACAAAACCCATTAAGACCATTGCAGAGATACGTCCATATGGATTTTGCTTCCCTATTTAACATACATTTTTTGCACATTTTTCATGAAGAAAAATAGCCCACTATGATCTGATCTTGAGCCAAGTTCATAATCCACCAGTATGCAGCATGCAAGTTAATTCCCTTCTTTGACGAATCACAAAAGTCTGGGATTAACCATCTTCTAAAGTAATATAGACTTGTTCAATCTGACATGTGATAGTCAAGGACTTGTTCCTCACCTGTGTAGACCTACGTGTTTGACGAGCCTGCCTTGATCGTGCCTTTCTTAGAGATTCTGCTTCTTCATCCCTCACAGGAGTCAAATAGGACCTAAAAGAAAGATAAAAACCCCTTTTGAAATCCAGTTACCTGAGTTTCATTTTCATATCAGGTGGTCATCAGGTTCTACTTTGTATTTCCAGGGTGCATGAACAACATGTTCAGTATCATACTAACAAATGAGGCTGAAGCAGTACTCAAGATATAAATATGCTTATTTATATCCCACTCTTCCAACAAGCAGCTCAGGGCAGCATGAAAGAGCATCCTTACCACAGCCTGTTAACTACCAGTAGGTTTAGCCAAAAACATGACTGACCCAGCATCAAATGAACTTCATGGCTGAATACTGACTTAACAACAGGTCTTCTACAGTACATACTCTATTGAATAAAAAGGACTATGCATCACTGGGAAAAGTCAACCTTTCAATATTGCAAATAAGAGTCAGATCTGGCCGTGACATGAAGTTTGTTTATGATACAAAAATCCAAAAAAATGTATATAGTCCTATTCCAAAGCAATGATTCCCAAATTCTGCTATGCTTTCAGTAGAATTTCCTCTTTTTGAGCTTTCATTAAGTTGTAGTTAAGAGTAGAAATTTGAGACCGACTCCAAATTCTTCTTCAAATGATACTGAGCTATAATAGCATACAACGCATGTGCCATACATACTGATCTGCACATTTGCCATTTTTCTCTTTAAATACTCAAACCTCATATACATACTCCTAACAACCCTGCTCTCTGCTCACATGTATTTTACATACAGAAGTGGCTAAAATGCATGTGCATTTTATACTGAAACTACGGTAAAGACAGAATTAAAGCTGTATTTGGTGAAGCTCAGAGAGTAGGTTCATTCCATAATTGCTCACATATCATGGGGATATATACTTTAATATCCATTTCTCTTTGTGGAATTTTGTACAGGTAATAAATTGATTTAATTTGATTGTTATTACAATAGTTATGACCCATTTGTATTAGCTTGGAAGTCAATAACTGGTTATACTTAAGGCACAATCCTAACCCTGTGCTGGAATAGGCAGGCAACCTGGACTGCCCCATATCTAGAATGGGGTTGGGGCAGGCTGCAATACAACCCAGGGCAAGGGGAATCAATCAATGCAGCAGCAGCATGAATGGGGCTACTTTGATCTGTGCCTCCAAAAACAATAGCGCAAATCCTAGCAGCTTGGATTGGGACGAGGCTGCCTGGGATACAGGTTAGGATTTGGCCCAAGTGCCTGATCCTGACACCACACCCCTCCCCAGGCCAGTCCGCCCACTTAAGGACCACCATCCCCCTTAATTAGGATCTTTCCAATTAAGAATAGCCTAAGGCTTTTGCACACTTTAGGTCCTTCTAATAATTGAACATATGAGTTTCTACATTTGGTGAAATCACATCATGCATAACTTGCTCTTCTGAACAGACAGATCAGTCTTTCTCTCAGGATGCACACTAAATGGCTATCTGTGGTAAAGATGCACTTAGACATTTCCAAAGAACAAAAACCTGCAGGCCTGCCAAAGGATTGCCATTTTGGCACTGCGGTCTCTGGAAACTAAGTAATGATGCAATCTTGCAAGCATGAGAGAGGGGTAACAATTTGCTAGCAAACTGCCAATAAGCTTTTGGAGAAAGGCACAAGCAGTGCTGACCATAGCTGTTCCAGACTGTTTAGGCAAGCAAGGCATTTGCTCTGCACCCACAATTTTGTATTGCACTTGCTCTCTGCTAGTTTTATATATGGTCTGGATTCTGTGGGATGAGGGTTTGATGAACAGATGGATTTGCATTTGGACACGAGTCTGAGCTACATAACCTTGACCCCTATTATATCAGCTCTGTAACATCTACATGACTTGGGATGGGGCCTGGAAGAAGATTATGGATCAAGCCATCAACAACTAGCAATCAACACTAAAAGAAACCTTGGGGGTTGAAGGACATGACCTTTATACTGTAAGCCTCACACTAGGATCCACTGAAACAGGCCAACTGGCAATTATTCCTCCCTCTTGCTGCCAGTTGGATGCCACGTCTTGTTATCAAACCTAGGAATGCTAAGGAAAACTAGAGAATTGCAGCACGAACTAATGAACTGCACAACACAATAAACATATTACTGTAAAACCTGCTACTCTGGCTTTCACCAGTTCTTGGGATCTAAAGAAGAGTCTGAGCTGGCAATTGACCATTTAGGATGTTGCTTGTTCTCTAGCAAAACGGAAGGTATGCAGACATCATTTCTCCAAATGAAGTCTGCATACACATCCTCAAGCACAGTCTACTATTTAGACTTACTTCATAATCTCCCTTTTGAATTATGGTGTTGGAGAAGACTCTTCAGAGTCCCCTGGACTGCAAGGAGATCCAATCGGTCAATCCTACAGGAAGTCAAGCCTGATTGCTCCCTGGAAGGACAAAACCTGAAGCTGAAGCTCAAGTACTTTGGCCACCTCATGAGAAGAGAGGACTCTTTAGAAAAGACCCTCATGCTGGGAAAGATTGAAGGCAAAAGGAGAAGGGGGTGGCAGAGGATGAGATGGTTAGATAGTGTCACCGAAGCAATGAACATGAAATTCGGCGAACTCCAGAAGCTAGTGGAGGACAGGGAGGCCTGGCATGCCGTGGTTCATGGGGTCGCGAAGAGTCGGGCACGACTTAGCGACTGAACAACAACATAATCTCCCACTGGGTTTTTCATCCCAAACTGGGCCCTCTTAGATGTCCAGGCCTGGATGAAGGGGTCCCAAGGCTTGGTCCTCCACCATGCTTAGGCCCTGAAAATAACGCAAACTAAGGGCACTTCTACATGGAGGGTTTGCTGAGTGCCAGGAGCACCTGACAATGGCAAGCCACAGAGGGACCAATATCCAAAAAGCAGGCAAACGCAGCAGGAGCAGCATCTGGCAGCAGTGATATTTCACCTATTTTTGTTTAACCCTAAACAAAAACAAGGGGAGCACATGATCCAAATCCAATTAGTCATGCTGCATGCAATAGCAAAGCGTGAATATTTACAGGGTGCAGGTTATGTATTGCATCTCTCTCACCACTATGCTTTGAAAAGTGTACACTAGTTCACTTTAGAGTGCTATAAACATAAACTACAGACAAAGCCGCACTTGCAGAAAGAAGGAAGTCCAGTGAACCAAGACATTTTTGCCATGTTATATAACAAACTACAACTTAGACATAAGGGATACTTTTGTATTAGGTAGACTCTCAGTTTTTAAACTTCCTTTTTACTAGACTATGGGACTGTATTGTAACAGAAAAAAATGCATAGAACAAGAAGCAACAATCATAGCTACAAAGCTATTATCAGATGTGGAAGGCATGTTCCCCCATGTTCACACTACTAAAAGGCAGCTGCTACCAAAATAGCTGTAATTTGAAGAAAGTAATCAATTCCCCTTTTATATAGGACCATGTACATTAAAATACACATTTTTAATGTGAGAAACTGTTTTCTACAATCCCATGATTAGCAGGCTCATCTACCGCCATCTTGTGGAGTGAAAAATAACTGAAAAGAAACTGACACACAGGCTTCAGCTGTTAAAGATTTGCAAGATTTATAATATTTGAACTAATTTTAGCATATTCAGAATATAGATTTATACTATATTAAATCATTTATTTTGTGAATTCTAAGTCTACAGAGCTTTATTAAATAACTGAAAGAAGTCCTTTAAGTGACTTCTTTTTTTGTCATTTTTTAATGACAAAACTTATCCACATTAATCAATTCCCAGTTTCACTTACTTACAATCCATGAATAGGAAATACAGACAAGAAAATTTTAGGTGAGTTATTAATCTTTGGTGAAGGTTCCCATGAAAGTGGACAATAATCCAAATCTCAATTGCTATGGATATATAGTGATTTCTATACAGTTAAAGCTTAACAAAGCTTAACAAACACGTTTAGTTATTAAGTCAAGATAAGAATAAAGTTGAATTTTTTTTAAAAGACTCACAGCTTACTCTGCCATTTCTGCTACTTTGCAAACTGCAATGCTAACACATTCCTCCCACCATATAAATTCTTGCTTTCTTAAATTCCTACACAAGCTAAGTCAATCATCAATCTACTTTCACCTTCCCACATTCCCATTCTTTCACACCATATATACTCTCAATGAGAACTCCCACCTTGAACTTCTTCAGGAAGGGCATCCAGGAGCAGAAAGCCTTGCAAGTACACCTGCTCGGTTACCACACAAGAAGCCAGGATTTCAATAGTAACACACAAGTCCTCACCCTGACCTCTTGCACACAAAAATGCAGCCTGATGACTGATAAAGCAACAGCAACCTTTCCTCTTCCGAACAAGGGAAATCAAACAGCAAGCAGAATTCCTGCCCCTCCTACATCACCACACCAGCACTGGCAGCTCTTTTTATAAAAGGACAACTTAATCTCTTCGTGATAAACTATAAAAGCATGACTGATAAGCGCTTTCAGCAGCAGGTGTTGGATGACTGCTTGCTCCTTTAAGTGCAGGAAGGCCTTTGCCGTTCTTTCCCAATACAGCACCAAGTATGTAGTGGTGCTACACTACAGAAAGGAAGCTCACCCATTTTCTAGGCCAACAATGCCTCACATAGCCCATTCATCTGCCAAGTCTCTTACAAAACGATTCTGACAAACTAAAGTGCGTCAGTATAAAACGAACTTTGAACATTACAGGGCCAATAGATATAGTCTATCAATGTACTAAAATTTTTGATTTTACTGTTTTATAGGACCTTTATACATTCAATCAAGGGGTGTTATAGGGTATTCATTCATTGCCATACCAAGTTGGTTCACCTATCACAGTGCAGTCAGGAATCAATCAAAGCATATTTTTCCCCACAATAACTGAACCCAGCAGTCTCAGCCATGTTACAAGTCTGTATGCCAGTGTTTCTCAAACGATGGGTCAGGATGGATCTTGGTGGGTTGCAAACTGATGTCAGGTGGGTTGCAGAAAGCTGGGAGCAGCCATCCTGGAAACCGCAGACCTTATTCTTGCTATATTCTTTTTGTGAGTGTTAACAGTTTGAATGTTAAAATGAGGGTTTTTTAAAAAACATTTAAAAACCAGAACCAACAGAAAATTCTGGCTAGACTGAAGAAGAGGGGTGAATTTTTATTTTTTTATTTTTAACTAGGTTGTCCTTACCCGGCATTGCCCAGGTATTTATTTATCCCAAGCTTCTATTAGACAGGAAAAAGAATGTATTCTATCTATAGTGTAACATCGAAGTAATTTTATGTACAGGAAATTAAAAGTATAAGTACAGTATAAAAATTATAAAGTAAAATCTTTTACAAATTCACTATAATATTAATGCAACTCAGAACTTGATTATAAACAACATTTTTTGTTTCACCTCCAGGAGCAAGAATAAATACATTCTTGGGTGAACCCACCCTTGAGCAAGCAACATAAAGTTGTCCGTGGGAGAAACATGACAATCTCAAATCCACTCTGCAGTACTTAATAGACTGCCCCTGTGACTTGTTGATCGTGATTGAGAATGCAAGTCTCACTGGAAATTGCAATCTCTTAAAGTTAAAAGAGAGAGCCGTCGGAATGAGTGTTATCTGTGGGAAAAAAACTGTTTCGCCCTCACCCTTTCTTGTTAAGATAGTCGCTTCTATTACAGTACCCAACATCTTCTTGACACACAGCCTTGTGCCGTTGTTTTGGCAGGTTGAGGTTCCGTGGTAAAATAATTGGAGATCCCACTGTAAGTAAAAGATGATGTGGTGGCAATGCAGCCGGATCAAGTGAGTTTAGGAAGTCTGATGGGAAATTGACGACCTCATAGGCATCTACTATGGTAACGATAGCTTTGTATTCAGTGACTACGCCTGGTAACATGGCAAGTATTTGATTGGAGTCCAAGACCGGGGCATAATGATTTCTAAAAATTTCCTGAAGGTTCTACAGAGTTCTATTCGTTCTATTTGACTACACTTGGGCTTAAATGTCATCAGGACTGTCACCTATCAGCATAGCAACCCCAAAAACTATGGAGTTGACACTAAGGTCGGTCATTTTGGACATTTTATTGTTCACCCCTTCTCACCACCACCCCATGCCGATGGGGGCTGAACATGGACTTACACGGCATCGGGAGTGTCACCGTTCATCTCAGTGACCCCGAAAACTATGGATTTGACACCAATATCGGCCGTCTGATTTTTATATGTCACCCCCTTCCCACCCCCACCCCTAGGGGTGTCTTACCCCCACAGTATTTCTAGAAGTGGGATGAGTTGTGAAATCTGAAATCAAATGGGGTCTTCTATGCCACCATCAGCATGCTGCGGATGTTCTATTTCCAAGCACTGTATCTTGCACCCCTTCTCACCCCCCATGCTAAGAGGGGCCGAACGTGGATTTTAACGGCATCAGAAGTGTCACCATTCATCTCGGCGACCCCAAAAACTATGGATTCGACACAAATGTCGGCCATTTTCAATCATTTTTACATGGCACCCCCTTCGCACCCCCACGCCTGGGGGTGCTAGGGGTGTCTTACCCCCGCAGTATTTCTTTCCAGATCGTAAGGCCAGATCATGTACCAAGTTTGATATCAATTGCTCCAGGCATTCCAGAGCTATGCTGGAACATACACACAAACATACACACAAACACACATCCTTTTTATATGTATAGATAGATATGTTCATCCCAACTTGTAAAAATATATGCGCAGTGCAGTTAACAATTAAATCATATCAAAACAAGTTAAATTAATTCTGTTAAATTCTAAATAGTTTCCCCCCCAATCGTTCTTATGACTATTGTTCTACATATTATTCATTTTTGTATGGTATTTGGGCATTCATTTTGGCATGGGAAAGGGGGGATATAAATCTCTTAAATAGTGGTGGCAGTAAAAAGATGAATGTATCATTTATCACATACCACATTTTAAAAGATGTGAGAAAAGTGAACCGGTCTGGTGTTAAAGAGAGATGAGACCGGCCATCAGGTAAGCCTCCCTGCATAAACTGCTCCAACAGATGGCAAGCCACCAAGAGGGCCTTCTCTCTGGTAATTGCGGTCATTCACATGACTTCAAAGGGGAGGGGCACCAAGGGTCTCTGATGATGACTTCAGTACATGGGCAGGTTTATGTGGGAGCACCAATTTACTTTGTTCAAAAAAACAGGTGAGGTAATTGTACAGCTTGCAGGTCATATGCGGTATATCACTATGCAGTAGTAATGTTCAGTCTTTCTGCTGAAAGGGGATGAGAAAAAGATAAGTAGCCCAAGATGCAGTGAGAATTGGCAAAAGTGGTGCACTTCAAAATTCAGTGAAGTACAGATTCTTGAAAAGAGCAGTTCACTAAAGAGCTCTTAGCAAACCCTGATAAGGTGGGGCAGCCAGTAAGAAAGAATTTGTTCAAGATTTTCCAGTCTCACTCATGAGTCATTGCCCACAGATGTGACTATTTGCTCAAATGCTTGCAATCACTGGCCTGATTCAAGACTGCATGAGATGGTAGTAAAAGGAAAAGATACAGTTCTCTGAAAGGACAGAAAAACTACCAACCCTACTTCCATGTATATCACAAACTACACTCTTCCCTCTTTATAAGTATACTTATAAGTATACAAATTTTCACTTATCTGTAACTGCATGTATCAAGACCATCCCGCTGTATCCATACCAAGATTTTCAATACAAGGCCTGGGAATGGGGTGGGGGGGGGGTAGAGAAGAGACCAGGTCTACCTCCCAAAGGGTACACT
>JAJKFI010024381.1:0-17401 GCA_029204185.1 Lerista edwardsae | reverse complement strand
AATGCCTTGCAGGCTCAAGGTCATTTATTAGGGAAGATTCTTTGTAGATGTGAACCTCTGATTGGGAGGGGGTGGGGCAGTGACCAAACGTTGCCCACTTGTCTCAGCCTTTCTGGAAGTTTCAAAGCATCTTAGGTTCTGGTTGACTGGAGCAGATGCCATTGCCATAGTAACCAAAAGGCATTAAAAAGAACCCTCAGGAGAGGGGAGTCAAAAGACACCTGGAGTGATATTATTCAAAACATTATTTTCAGATATTTAATCTCAAAAACACAAGTGAACCAAAAAGAATTCTGCAAACTTATATTCATAAAGCAGACCAAATGAATGTACACACTCCACTCACCCGAGGCTCCTTTTCTTCCTCATTATCATCTCTCTCTTCATCCTAGAAGGGGGGGGGGAGAGAAGAAGCAAAGAAGAGAGATTATACCATGAACGTCATAAGAACAGTTTTTATGACTCAACAAAACATTTTTTAATCCATAAAGATTTTTTTTAATTGTTATTGAGCTTGTGATGCATTTTGAAGAATGAACTGCGATGAACGGATTTAACAGTTTCTCTCTGAGATCTTTAGCTGCTCTATATCTGGGACTAGAGAGCAAAGGATTGTAACCTAGGTAATGCCTTTGCATCATTTTGCAAGTGATTCAGGAGATGATTGTTCACAAGTTGTTCCACTAGTCCAGGCTGTTAAACTGGGTTGTGCTATGAAGACTGAACATAAATCTCTCCCCTTCTTTCTAGCCTTATAGTTAGGAATAGAAGCAATAAGGGAGACAGAGGATAACTGTTCACTCATAATATACTGCAGCACTGCAACAGTTGCTTGCTCAGCTCCACCATGTGATCACTGAAAACTTGCCTCAAAGTGATGCTTACTTGCTACAGGAAAACCAGTAATTACAAGTTTGTCTTTCCATTGGAAAGGATTTTTGTGTTGCACTTTCCACAGCAATTGATAGGAGCAACTTTTATTTCTAACAGACCTGGACTTAAATCTTTCTTCCTCACCCATCTCCAGGAATGGCATAGCTTACATCTTTTGTAAAGAGAAAAATTCCTGTGCCTCTTCGCCTCTCTTTCGGTCGCCTCCTCTCCCGAACAGACTGCTTGTTGGAAGTTTTGTCTTCTGTATCTTGATCTTCACATTCTGCCCAAAGAAATGTGTATTAAGCAAAAATATGCAGGCCAACAGGTTTATTAAAGCTATAGAAGCATTTCAAAAAAAAGTGGGCCACATGGGCTTTTTCCATCCCAGCCTAATAATTCATATTCTTTTATGGAAGACCTAAAGGACCAAAGTGAGATTCTCCAAGTAGCAGAGATATCTGGTTATGACAGAGGTCATTAGCTTAAAGATAAATACAGCTGAGATTGCTATGATCCTTCAAGGACTCAAATTCCTAATTGGCATTCTTTCACTGTTGCCTACAATAAATATGATCCCAAACTATAGGAACTCTAGCACACAGCATCATTAAAACCTGCTCCATTGTATTGGATTTTTTAAAAAAGCTTCTTATTTGCAATTTTTTTAATAGAAATTTTTTATTTTATATATAGGTATAGGTAGGGTAAAGGGGTAAAACATAGGAAAGGGATACAGTGGTTCATACGAAAGGTACACCGATTACAGCTTAATCATCTTCACTTAATTACTATTTGCATACCATCTATATCATCATTTATCATCTTAATTGTCATGTATACAAATCTTATTAACTCTTCTTCATTCTTATTTACATAATTGTCAACAACTTAACACTTCTATACATTAGTACATTTACTTCTAGTCTTTATTTCAATTCTATCCATTCATAAAACATTTTCCAATATTCTTGAATCTTATTTATATCACCACCTTTCATTCTTTTAGTTAAGACATCCATTTCAGCAAGTTCATATATTTCCTCTATTGGTCCACATTTGGAATCCTCCTTTTTCCATTTCTGTGCGTACAATAATCTTGCTGCAGTAATTACATGTATAATAAGATGCTTTTTCCTTTTATCTTGGATATTACCCACCATATTAAGAAGAAATAATTCTGGTTTTGCTTGTATCTCACATTTCAACATTTACTGTAACATACTGTGTACTAAATGCCAAAATTTTTTCGTCTTTTCACAAGTGCTCACAAAATGTTCCTTCTTTATCTTTACATTTCCAGCATTGATTTGGTGTAACTGGATACATTTTTGCTAACTTCTCCAGTGCTAAATACCATCTATAAAACATTTTATAAAGATTTTCTTTCAAATTTGTAGCTTGTTTAATATTCGTTGCCCAAATCTTTTCCCATTCATCAATTTCTATGTATATTATACCCGACATTTCTAACCCACTGTACCATTACAGCGTTTACAGTTTCATCCTCCATTCTTTTTCAAGAGAAATTCATACATCTTTTTTATATATTTATCGTTCTCATGTAATAATAGTTTGTCAAAGTCCATCCCTTTCTCATGAAAACCTGTTTTCTTGTCTTCCTTTATTCTTGATTTGATTTGGGCTTTTGTCCACCAGTCCAGAATTATTTCTTTATTCTCCAAGTCTTCATCCTATAGCAGTTCTTTCTCATTCAAAAGTTCATCATAGCTCTTATTCTGGTCTTCTCTCAACCAATCCAGTTTAGTTGATATCTCCAAAGGTTTGATCCATCTAGGTATTTTATTATATATTTTGTATCTTATTTGTTCCCACGACCACAACAAGGCTCTCCTCAAGGCATGTCGTTTAAAATGTCCGAAATATTTTGCCTTATCATATATCAAAAATGCATGCCATCCAATTTGCATATCATGGGCTTCTAAATTCAATATTTTCTCATTTCACAATGTAATCCATTCTTTAATCCAGTTCAAGGTAGCCGCTTGGTAATATAATTCCCAATCAGGTAACCTGAAACCGGCTCTTTTCTTGTCATCCTGCAACAATTTAAGTCTTATTCTTGGCTTTTTCCCTTTCCAGATAAATTTTGTCATTTTGTTCAATTCTGCAAAGATATTTTTCTTCATTACAATTGGTATTGCCTGAAATAAAAATAATAATTTTGGTAAGATAGTCATTTTTATTGCTGCTATTCTTTCCATCATGGAGAGCTGTAGTTTGTTCCATTTATTTAAGTCTTGTTGAATGTATTTTAGTAGTTTTAAGTAATTATCTTCTATCAAGGTGCTAATCCTCTTCGTTACAGTTATCCCCAGATATTTTACTTTTGAATCCAGCTGTAATCCATTCTTTCAGTTTCTCCCTTTCCGCTGGTTTCACATTTTTCGTCATTAACTTTGTTTTAGCATAGTTTATTTTCAACCCTACAACTTCTCCATATTGTTTCAGTCTCTCCATCAGCTGTTCTAATGAATTTATCGGGTTATCTAAAATAAAAAGTAGATCATCTGCAAATGCCTTTATCTTGTACTCTTCGTTTTTATCTTTAATCCTCTTATCTTTTCATCATTTCTCACTACATTATTTAAGGTCTCTAAAGTAAATATGAATAACAATTGTGATAGAGAGCATCCTTGTCTTGTCCCTTGTTCTATTTGAATGGTCTTGGTATAATCTCCACTTATTCGTATTTTTGCTTTCTGTAAGGTATAAATATCCTTAATCACCACCATTGACCTATCTCCAAATTGCATATGTTCCATTTGTGTAGTCATAAAATTCCAATTCACATTATCAAAGGCTTTTTGTGCGTCCAAAAATACTTGGCCCAGGTTTCCTCCTGGGTGTATCTCGTAGTTTCGATGTAGTTTCAATGCATTTCAATGTAGACAAGTGTAAAGTGATGCACACTGGGGCAAAAAAATCAAAACTTCAACTATAAGCTAACTTTCGGTGACAGAACTGGAGAGAGATCTTGGAATGCTAGCCGACAACTCAATGAAAGTGTCAACCCAATGTGCGGCAGCAGTAAAGAATGCCAATTCCATGCTTGGGATAATTAAAAAAGGAGTTGAGAATAAAACTGCCAATATTATTATGCCACTGTACGAATCGATGGTAAGGCCACATCAGGAGTACTGTGTACAGTTCTGGTCGCCACACCTTAAAAAAGATATAGGGGAACTACAGAAGGTGCAGAAGAGAGCAACCAAAATGATTATAGGGCTGGGGCACCTTCCATATGAGGAAGGCTACAGTGTTTGGGGCTCTTCAGCCTAGGAAAAAGGCGACTGAGGGGGGGACTTGATTGAGACATACAAAATTATGCACAGGATGGATAAAGTGGATAGAGGGAGGTTCTTTTCCCTCTCTCACCAGAACCAGGGGACATCCACCAAAATTGAGTGTTGGGAGAGTAAGAACAGATAAAAGGAAATACTTTTTTACCCAGTGGGTAATTAATCTGTGGAACTTCTTGCCTCAAGAGGTGGTGATGGCATCTGGCCTAGATGCTTTTAAAAGGGGACTGGACAGATTTCTGGAGGAAAAGTCCATCGCCAGCTACAGGCCATGAGGGTTAGTGCAACCTCCTTACTTTAGAGTCAGGCTACCTCAGAGTGCCAGATGCAGGGGAGTGGCAATGAGATCCACATATCTTGTTGTCTTGTGTGTTCCCTGAGGCATCTGGTGGGCCGCTGCAAGATGCAAGAAGCTGGACTAGATGGGCCTTTGGCCTGATCCAGTGGGGCTCTTCTTATGTTCTTATATAGTATTCCAGTACATCCTATCAGTATTCTCACATTATTTCTTAGATGTCTTCCTGGTAAAAATCCAGCTTGGTCCTGGTGGATTATCTTATTCAAAATCTTTTTAAGTCTTGTTCCTAAAATGGAAACAAAGATTTTATACTCTGCATTTAATAACGAGATAGGTCTATAGTTTTTAATGTCATTTATTTCTGTTCTGCTTTTAAGGATTAATGTTATAATGGCTTCTTTCCAAGATTCAGGTATATGACCTGTTGCCCAGATTTCTTCCACCAGCTTTTTATATGGTAACAGTAACACATCTTCCATTCTCTGATAATATTCTGATGGTAAACCATCTGGGCTCAGGTGCTTTCTGGTTTTTTTTTATTTTTATTGCTTCCACTATTTCTTCCATTGTTATGCCTTCCTCTAAACTCTTCCCTTCCTCATCTGATAATTTCAATCTACTATTTCTTTCCACGTATTCCTTTTGATTTTCTTTATCCACTTTATTTTCTTTGTATAGATCTTGATAAAAGGATTCTACAATCTTTTTCAACTCTTCCTCCTTGACTTTCTCCTCTCCTTTCTTATCCTTCAGTACAGTGATTTGATTTTTCTTTTCCTTTTTTTAACTTGTAGGCCAGTCATCTTCCTGATTTATTTGCGTTTTCAAAGTAGTTTTGCTTAGCTATCTTCAAATCTTTCTCCATCTCTTCTGTTTTTTATCTTGATTTCATGTTGTAATTTCTTGATTTTTTGCTGTATTTTTTGATCTTCTGGTAAATTGCAACTATGTTTTTCCTCCTTCAATTTCCCAATTATATCCTGCATTTAACTCCTGTTGATCACGCCGATTGCCCCCCTTCATTCCTGTTGCTTGCGATGTCTTTCTCAACTCAATCTCACAGCCTTTATTTTATCCTTTTATATCCCCAATCCAATAGTTCAGTTATATATCCATCTAGATCAATTAATCCAATTCTCACCTGTCTTGTATGTCTTTTGGTCCGTCTGCCATCACTCAAAAACTTTCATCTCTGTCTCTGTTTTGTCTGTCATTCATCCCAGATGCAAGTCCCAAAGTTAAAACGTTCCAGATCGCTCCCAATTACTCCAAAATAATCCTCAATTATACATTCCAAACAAAGCGACACCCACCATCCAAATTGGAAACTGTCAGATCCATCGTATATTACTTTTGATCAAATCATCTGTCATTCAAAAATCACCATCTCCTTCTCTGCCGCATGTCCCTTTAAATCGCAATTCCAAATGTCTCAAATCACTCCCAGTCAATTCAAAGTAGTCCAAAATCATATAATTTCAACTGGGATTACCAGCAAAGTGTTTCTTAAATTGTGTAGATCACTTTAATTTTATTTGCTGGTCCCCTTTCGCATTCTTTTTCAGAAGCGATCTCCGTTTTCGCCTCCCCCCCTTTTCTCCCTACTGGCATTTCCGCAGCCGCCGTGATTTCGCTCACCTCTTTCCTCTTATTCTTCCTCCATATCAGGTACTACAATCAGCTGTTGCAATAATCCGTATCAGGTGTTTATGTTGTAAATCCAAAGTAGGTGTTTCGAAGTCCTTCCAAAGTCTCAGTTACTGTTTTCAATGCGGAGGAACAGGAGTTCAAAGCTATCCCGAGCCGCCATTGCTGTTCGGGTCCAAGCACTACTTCTCTAATCGGCAGTCTCAAGCCCTTCAAACAGCACTTTTGTGCCGTACGTCAAGCCCAAAACGCACCTAAGCCCCATGCCCCCTCCTGGGCTAACCGAAGGGAGTCAATCAAGCCTGAATGACTCCAAAAAGAAGTCTTGCGTGATGGGTTTCTCGGAGCCCGAGAAAATCACTTCCACCACACTCCAACTTTCGCCCCGTCCTCCCATTTATTTGCAATTTTTTAATTGTAAGCTACCCTGGAAGCATTTCCAAATTGAAAAGCATTCTAAAATGTTTTCGATAAAACAATGCTGAAAGGATAGGCATTTTGGGGCCATTGTGACCTCTCTCTCTGTATGTGTATATACACATATACACACACACAGAGACATTCCATAGTACCTCTCGCAATCTCATTAAAGAGGAATGAAATATTAGATGTACCAAATACTAACAATGACAAGGAGTGTTTTTTTTCCAGTGACCAACACAGAACGATAAATAATTTCTACTCAAATTGCTATATAAAATGATATTTTGATCTAAATGCAAAAAGACCTCAATTCATGAAACATCACTTTTGCTTATTTTTGACAGTTTTGAGGAATCCACAAATAGCTTTCAAGTAACGGATCAGGAGGAGGAGGGGCAGGAACAGAAGGAAGCTTGCTTAAACTATGAACATGCATAGGCTTTTTCTGCACAGTGCAGCTGGGTCAACTTTAATGGAACGTGGAAGTAGTAAGCAGCAGTTTCTCAATGCTCCAAGCAACAACCAGAATGTAAGGGGAGAACTTTTGAGCAGGTCATTTCATGCTTGGGTATGTGTGCCAGTGATTGCTGCCTTGCTAACTGGGCAAGAGGCACTTTTTCAAATGGTGTTTCTCTTATATTTAGCAGGAGGAAAATGTCCCTCTTCACCCCTGCGTAGTCTTTCTAGTGGCTTTTGCTGGTGGTCTGCCTTTTTTAGATTGTGAGCCCTTTGGGGCAGGAAGCCATTTAACTTGATTATTATTACTATTTGCCTGTAAACCGCTTTGTGAACTTTGTGTTGAAAAGTGGTATATAAGTACCTGTTGATTGATTGCCTTTGCTTGGGCAGCCGGCTGTACCATTATTCACCCTTATTTCTTGCTTGTTGGCCTGTGTCTATATCCCCTCCCCGTAGGCTATTAAGTGGATTTGCCGCCTTCCCCATTTCTTGGCAGGGGGAGCATTAAGGGGGACATTGCATGCATTTTTTGGCCAGTGCAGGCACTGATTCCCCTCAAGCCTCATATCTTCCAGGAGCTGGCAATGAGTGCCACTGTCGGCATTTACCTTTGATCTAGGGACTGGAATGTTCCAAACTACTAGCAACTGTTTGGGCTATATCCTTTTGCAGTTTTCACCTCTATAGACAGCAATTGTTATGCAAAAGCTTTCAAGGCAATGCTTCTGTTGTGAATGGGCTAAAGAGAATGCAGGACACTTCCTCCAAAGTAAGCTCCATTGAAATTAGGGAAAGTTCCAAATGCAACTGGCAATGAGATACTTTGCAAGTTGTGTACCGATACATTTTTACCTGATTTTAGGATTGGACAGTGAACGTGAATGCCAATTTTCACAAATGCACACATTTGCTATGCTTTATTGTGCTATTTGTACAATTTCAGATACAAATTTGGATAAAAACACAGCACCACACTTTGCTATTTTAATCAAGAAATTTTAAGGGGGAATCACCAGAATAAACACCTCTAATAATGACCCAAAAGATTTGTATGATATAGTCTGGTTATAATGATGAATACCATTTTTGTCCATGTTGGCAGCAGAAGTGCTTTGGAAGTCGGCTGGGTTCACCGAGTCAGAAGCTAGAGGTCTATTTGTCCTGGGCAGGTGAGTACTTGAATAAAGGTAAGGGGCTAATGAAGGAGACACAGGGGTTGTGGGTTTGTCTTGTTGCGCTGGGCACCTCAATCGACGACTGATAGGCTACAAGATGAGCACAAATAATGGTTAGTAAGAAGACAAAGAACATATTGATTACAGCTGACAGAATACCAGAGAATGTACATGTTATACAAAAAGATTGTTTGCTCACCTCTTCATCCAAGTTCCTATTCCATCGTGAGAGAGACTCCACAGGTTCCCTTGTTGTAGTATCTTCCCGTCTTTCACTCTCTTCCTTATTTGCTTCAATTCTTTCTGACTTTTCACTTGGCTGTTCCTGCATCTGCCGTTCTGCCCGAGACCGGCTAAAAGTTCTTTCTGCCTCCTGAAGATCTGTAAGTGTTACACCCTGGAGAATAGAAATTAAATCTATTGTATCTGCATTTGCAAACAGGTGTGGACTGATGGTTGAGCTGCTGGTACTGCCTGAACCTAAGCAGGAAAATCTGCGATGGATGGGATGGGAGACGAATGCCAGGCTGTGACACACTGCAGTATCTGTGGTGGCAGAACAGAGTCGCTGTGGAGCTGATTAGCTCACCACAAGTGAGAGTTGCGGTGGAGTGTGTGAGGAGGCCAGCCTGCAAGAAGGGAATACGACCTTGAAGACCTGTCCAGGCTTGACTTGCAATTGCCTGCAAGGCTTGATGGCACGCAGCCAAAGGAGAGAACACTGGGAAGGCGACATCTGGGACTGAGGATTGGCGGATCACAAGAACACTGTAGATTTGCAAAAAACCCATTGGAAAAAATTGTGGTTTAGACTAGCCTGCTCATGTAAGCCGCCTTGGGCATTTGCTTCGGCATGGGAAAGGCAGGGTACAAATTATTCAAATAAATAAATAAATAAAGTTTATGCCCGCACTTCAGGCTAGGTTACCTTTTCTTCAATGTCCAGGCTCCATTTCCAATTTAAGTCAGACACAGAACAGCTGAAGTCAGCAATTCCCCATAATATATAGTTCAGCTAGCATTGTTTAACAGGATGTTCTTTAGAAAGAAATGCTAAATATAGAATCTCACTAGTATTTAATAACATCATTATAGGACTGATTTAGAAAAAAGTTTTTTCCTCTGTAGCACAAAACCCATTAAGACCATTGCAGAGATACGTCCATATGGATTTTGCTTCCCTATTTAACATACATTTTTTGCACATTTTTCATGAAGAAAAATAGCCCACTATGATCTGATCTTGAGCCAAGTTCATAATCCACCAGTATGCAGCATGCAAGTTAATTCCCTTCTTTGACGAATCACAAAAGTCTGGGATTAACCATCTTCTAAAGTAATATAGACTTGTTCAATCTGACATGTGATAGTCAAGGACTTGTTCCTCACCTGTGTAGACCTACGTGTTTGACGAGCCTGCCTTGATCGTGCCTTTCTTAGAGATTCTGCTTCTTCATCCCTCACAGGAGTCAAATAGGACCTAAAAGAAAGATAAAAACCCCTTTTGAAATCCAGTTACCTGAGTTTCATTTTCATATCAGGTGGTCATCAGGTTCTACTTTGTATTTCCAGGGTGCATGAACAACATGTTCAATATCATACTAACAAATGAGGCTGAAGCAGTACTCAAGATATAAATATGCTTATTTATATCCCACTCTTCCAACAAGCAGCTCAGGGCAGCATGAAAGAGCATCCTTACCACAGCCTGTTAACTACCAGTAGGTTTAGCCAAAAACATGACTGACCCAGCATCAAATGAACTTCATGGCTGAATACTGACTTAACAACAGGTCTTCTACAGTACATACTCTATTGAATAAAAAGGACTATGCATCACTGGGAAAAGTCAACCTTTCAATATTGCAAATAAGAGTCAGATCTGGCCGTGACATGAAGTTTGTTTATGATACAAAAATCCAAAAAAATGTATATAGTCCTATTCCAAAGCAATGATTCCCAAATTCTGCTATGCTTTCAGTAGAATTTCCTCTTTTTGAGCTTTCATTAAGTTGTAGTTAAGAGTAGAAATTTGAGACCGACTCCAAATTCTTCTTCAAATGATACTGAGCTATAATAGCATACAACGCATGTGCCATACATACTGATCTGCACATTTGCCATTTTTCTCTTTAAATACTCAAACCTCATATACATACTCCTAACAACCCTGCTCTCTGCTCACATGTATTTTACATACAGAAGTGGCTAAAATGCATGTGCATTTTATACTGAAACTACGGTAAAGACAGAATTAAAGCTGTATTTGGTGAAGCTCAGAGAGTAGGTTCATTCCATAATTGCTCACATATCATGGGGATATATACTTTAATATCCATTTCTCTTTGTGGAATTTTGTACAGGTAATAAATTGATTTAATTTGATTGTTATTACAATAGTTATGACCCATTTGTATTAGCTTGGAAGTCAATAACTGGTTATACTTAAGGCACAATCCTAACCCTGTGCTGGAATAGGCAGGCAACCTGGACTGCCCCATATCTAGAATGGGGTTGGGGCAGGCTGCAATACAACCCAGGGCAAGGGGAATCAATCAATGCAGCAGCAGCATGAATGGGGCTACTTTGATCTGTGCCTCCAAAAACAATAGCGCAAATCCTAGCAGCTTGGATTGGGACGAGGCTGCCTGGGATACAGGTTAGGATTTGGCCCAAGTGCCTGATCCTGACACCACACCCCTCCCCAGGCCAGTCCGCCCACTTAAGGACCACCATCCCCCTTAATTAGGATCTTTCCAATTAAGAATAGCCTAAGGCTTTTGCACACTTTAGGTCCTTCTAATAATTGAACATATGAGTTTCTACATTTGGTGAAATCACATCATGCATAACTTGCTCTTCTGAACAGACAGATCAGTCTTTCTCTCAGGATGCACACTAAATGGCTATCTGTGGTAAAGATGCACTTAGACATTTCCAAAGAACAAAAACCTGCAGGCCTGCCAAAGGATTGCCATTTTGGCACTGCGGTCTCTGGAAACTAAGTAATGATGCAATCTTGCAAGCATGAGAGAGGGGTAACAATTTGCTAGCAAACTGCCAATAAGCTTTTGGAGAAAGGCACAAGCAGTGCTGACCATAGCTGTTCCAGACTGTTTAGGCAAGCAAGGCATTTGCTCTGCACCCACAATTTTGTATTGCACTTGCTCTCTGCTAGTTTTATATATGGTCTGGATTCTGTGGGATGAGGGTTTGATGAACAGATGGATTTGCATTTGGACACGAGTCTGAGCTACATAACCTTGACCCCTATTATATCAGCTCTGTAACATCTACATGACTTGGGATGGGGCCTGGAAGAAGATTATGGATCAAGCCATCAACAACTAGCAATCAACACTAAAAGAAACCTTGGGGGTTGAAGGACATGACCTTTATACTGTAAGCCTCACACTAGGATCCACTGAAACAGGCCAACTGGCAATTATTCCTCCCTCTTGCTGCCAGTTGGATGCCACGTCTTGTTATCAAACCTAGGAATGCTAAGGAAAACTAGAGAATTGCAGCACGAACTAATGAACTGCACAACACAATAAACATATTACTGTAAAACCTGCTACTCTGGCTTTCACCAGTTCTTGGGATCTAAAGAAGAGTCTGAGCTGGCAATTGACCATTTAGGATGTTGCTTGTTCTCTAGCAAAACGGAAGGTATGCAGACATCATTTCTCCAAATGAAGTCTGCATACACATCCTCAAGCACAGTCTACTATTTAGACTTACTTCATAATCTCCCTTTTGAATTATGGTGTTGGAGAAGACTCTTCAGAGTCCCCTGGACTGCAAGGAGATCCAATCGGTCAATCCTACAGGAAGTCAAGCCTGATTGCTCCCTGGAAGGACAAAACCTGAAGCTGAAGCTCAAGTACTTTGGCCACCTCATGAGAAGAGAGGACTCTTTAGAAAAGACCCTCATGCTGGGAAAGATTGAAGGCAAAAGGAGAAGGGGGTGGCAGAGGATGAGATGGTTAGATAGTGTCACCGAAGCAATGAACATGAAATTCGGCGAACTCCAGAAGCTAGTGGAGGACAGGGAGGCCTGGCATGCCGTGGTTCATGGGGTCGCGAAGAGTCGGGCACGACTTAGCGACTGAACAACAACATAATCTCCCACTGGGTTTTTCATCCCAAACTGGGCCCTCTTAGATGTCCAGGCCTGGATGAAGGGGTCCCAAGGCTTGGTCCTCCACCATGCTTAGGCCCTGAAAATAACGCAAACTAAGGGCACTTCTACATGGAGGGTTTGCTGAGTGCCAGGAGCACCTGACAATGGCAAGCCACAGAGGGACCAATATCCAAAAAGCAGGCAAACGCAGCAGGAGCAGCATCTGGCAGCAGTGATATTTCACCTATTTTTGTTTAACCCTAAACAAAAACAAGGGGAGCACATGATCCAAATCCAATTAGTCATGCTGCATGCAATAGCAAAGCGTGAATATTTACAGGGTGCAGGTTATGTATTGCATCTCTCTCACCACTATGCTTTGAAAAGTGTACACTAGTTCACTTTAGAGTGCTATAAACATAAACTACAGACAAAGCCGCACTTGCAGAAAGAAGGAAGTCCAGTGAACCAAGACATTTTTGCCATGTTATATAACAAACTACAACTTAGACATAAGGGATACTTTTGTATTAGGTAGACTCTCAGTTTTTAAACTTCCTTTTTACTAGACTATGGGACTGTATTGTAACAGAAAAAAATGCATAGAACAAGAAGCAACAATCATAGCTACAAAGCTATTATCAGATGTGGAAGGCATGTTCCCCCATGTTCACACTACTAAAAGGCAGCTGCTACCAAAATAGCTGTAATTTGAAGAAAGTAATCAATTCCCCTTTTATATAGGACCATGTACATTAAAATACACATTTTTAATGTGAGAAACTGTTTTCTACAATCCCATGATTAGCAGGCTCATCTACCGCCATCTTGTGGAGTGAAAAATAACTGAAAAGAAACTGACACACAGGCTTCAGCTGTTAAAGATTTGCAAGATTTATAATATTTGAACTAATTTTAGCATATTCAGAATATAGATTTATACTATATTAAATCATTTATTTTGTGAATTCTAAGTCTACAGAGCTTTATTAAATAACTGAAAGAAGTCCTTTAAGTGACTTCTTTTTTTGTCATTTTTTAATGACAAAACTTATCCACATTAATCAATTCCCAGTTTCACTTACTTACAATCCATGAATAGGAAATACAGACAAGAAAATTTTAGGTGAGTTATTAATCTTTGGTGAAGGTTCCCATGAAAGTGGACAATAATCCAAATCTCAATTGCTATGGATATATAGTGATTTCTATACAGTTAAAGCTTAACAAAGCTTAACAAACACGTTTAGTTATTAAGTCAAGATAAGAATAAAGTTGAATTTTTTTTAAAAGACTCACAGCTTACTCTGCCATTTCTGCTACTTTGCAAACTGCAATGCTAACACATTCCTCCCACCATATAAATTCTTGCTTTCTTAAATTCCTACACAAGCTAAGTCAATCATCAATCTACTTTCACCTTCCCACATTCCCATTCTTTCACACCATATATACTCTCAATGAGAACTCCCACCTTGAACTTCTTCAGGAAGGGCATCCAGGAGCAGAAAGCCTTGCAAGTACACCTGCTCGGTTACCACACAAGAAGCCAGGATTTCAATAGTAACACACAAGTCCTCACCCTGACCTCTTGCACACAAAAATGCAGCCTGATGACTGATAAAGCAACAGCAACCTTTCCTCTTCCGAACAAGGGAAATCAAACAGCAAGCAGAATTCCTGCCCCTCCTACATCACCACACCAGCACTGGCAGCTCTTTTTATAAAAGGACAACTTAATCTCTTCGTGATAAACTATAAAAGCATGACTGATAAGCGCTTTCAGCAGCAGGTGTTGGATGACTGCTTGCTCCTTTAAGTGCAGGAAGGCCTTTGCCGTTCTTTCCCAATACAGCACCAAGTATGTAGTGGTGCTACACTACAGAAAGGAAGCTCACCCATTTTCTAGGCCAACAATGCCTCACATAGCCCATTCATCTGCCAAGTCTCTTACAAAACGATTCTGACAAACTAAAGTGCGTCAGTATAAAACGAACTTTGAACATTACAGGGCCAATAGATATAGTCTATCAATGTACTAAAATTTTTGATTTTACTGTTTTATAGGACCTTTATACATTCAATCAAGGGGTGTTATAGGGTATTCATTCATTGCCATACCAAGTTGGTTCACCTATCACAGTGCAGTCAGGAATCAATCAAAGCATATTTTTCCCCACAATAACTGAACCCAGCAGTCTCAGCCATGTTACAAGTCTGTATGCCAGTGTTTCTCAAACGATGGGTCAGGATGGATCTTGGTGGGTTGCAAACTGATGTCAGGTGGGTTGCAGAAAGCTGGGAGCAGCCATCCTGGAAACCGCAGACCTTATTCTTGCTATATTCTTTTTGTGAGTGTTAACAGTTTGAATGTTAAAATGAGGGTTTTTTAAAAAACATTTAAAAACCAGAACCAACAGAAAATTCTGGCTAGACTGAAGAAGAGGGGTGAATTTTTATTTTTTTATTTTTAACTAGGTTGTCCTTACCCGGCATTGCCCAGGTATTTATTTATCCCAAGCTTCTATTAGACAGGAAAAAGAATGTATTCTATCTATAGTGTAACATCGAAGTAATTTTATGTACAGGAAATTAAAAGTATAAGTACAGTATAAAAATTATAAAGTAAAATCTTTTACAAATTCACTATAATATTAATGCAACTCAGAACTTGATTATAAACAACATTTTTTGTTTCACCTCCAGGAGCAAGAATAAATACATTCTTGGGTGAACCCACCCTTGAGCAAGCAACATAAAGTTGTCCGTGGGAGAAACATGACAATCTCAAATCCACTCTGCAGTACTTAATAGACTGCCCCTGTGACTTGTTGATCGTGATTGAGAATGCAAGTCTCACTGGAAATTGCAATCTCTTAAAGTTAAAAGAGAGAGCCGTCGGAATGAGTGTTATCTGTGGGAAAAAAACTGTTTCGCCCTCACCCTTTCTTGTTAAGATAGTCGCTTCTATTACAGTACCCAACATCTTCTTGACACACAGCCTTGTGCCGTTGTTTTGGCAGGTTGAGGTTCCGTGGTAAAATAATTGGAGATCCCACTGTAAGTAAAAGATGATGTGGTGGCAATGCAGCCGGATCAAGTGAGTTTAGGAAGTCTGATGGGAAATTGACGACCTCATAGGCATCTACTATGGTAACGATAGCTTTGTATTCAGTGACTACGCCTGGTAACATGGCAAGTATTTGATTGGAGTCCAAGACCGGGGCATAATGATTTCTAAAAATTTCCTGAAGGTTCTACAGAGTTCTATTCGTTCTATTTGACTACACTTGGGCTTAAATGTCATCAGGACTGTCACCTATCAGCATAGCAACCCCAAAAACTATGGAGTTGACACTAAGGTCGGTCATTTTGGACATTTTATTGTTCACCCCTTCTCACCACCACCCCATGCCGATGGGGGCTGAACATGGACTTACACGGCATCGGGAGTGTCACCGTTCATCTCAGTGACCCCGAAAACTATGGATTTGACACCAATATCGGCCGTCTGATTTTTATATGTCACCCCCTTCCCACCCCCACCCCTAGGGGTGTCTTACCCCCACAGTATTTCTAGAAGTGGGATGAGTTGTGAAATCTGAAATCAAATGGGGTCTTCTATGCCACCATCAGCATGCTGCGGATGTTCTATTTCCAAGCACTGTATCTTGCACCCCTTCTCACCCCCCATGCTAAGAGGGGCCGAACGTGGATTTTAACGGCATCAGAAGTGTCACCATTCATCTCGGCGACCCCAAAAACTATGGATTCGACACAAATGTCGGCCATTTTCAATCATTTTTACATGGCACCCCCTTCGCACCCCCACGCCTGGGGGTGCTAGGGGTGTCTTACCCCCGCAGTATTTCTTTCCAGATCGTAAGGCCAGATCATGTACCAAGTTTGATATCAATTGCTCCAGGCATTCCAGAGCTATGCTGGAACATACACACAAACATACACACAAACACACATCCTTTTTATATGTATAGATAGATATGTTCATCCCAACTTGTAAAAATATATGCGCAGTGCAGTTAACAATTAAATCATATCAAAACAAGTTAAATTAATTCTGTTAAATTCTAAATAGTTTCCCCCCAATCGTTCTTATGACTATTGTTCTACATATTATTCATTTTTGTATGGTATTTGGGCATTCATTTTGGCATGGGAAAGGGGGGATATAAATCTCTTAAATAGTGGTGGCAGTAAAAAGATGAATGTATCATTTATCACATACCACATTTTAAAAGATGTGAGAAAAGTGAACCGGTCTGGTGTTAAAGAGAGATGAGACCGGCCATCAGGTAAGCCTCCCTGCATAAACTGCTCCAACAGATGGCAAGCCACCAAGAGGGCCTTCTCTCTGGTAATTGCGGTCATTCACATGACTTCAAAGGGGAGGGGCACCAAGGGTCTCTGATGATGACTTCAGTACATGGGCAGGTTTATGTGGGAGCACCAATTTACTTTGTTCAAAAAAACAGGTGAGGTAATTGTACAGCTTGCAGGTCATATGCGGTATATCACTATGCAGTAGTAATGTTCAGTCTTTCTGCTGAAAGGGGATGAGAAAAAGATAAGTAGCCCAAGATGCAGTGAGAATTGGCAAAAGTGGTGCACTTCAAAATTCAGTGAAGTACAGATTCTTGAAAAGAGCAGTTCACTAAAGAGCTCTTAGCAAACCCTGATAAGGTGGGGCAGCCAGTAAGAAAGAATTTGTTCAAGATTTTCCAGTCTCACTCATGAGTCATTGCCCACAGATGTGACTATTTGCTCAAATGCTTGCAATCACTGGCCTGATTCAAGACTGCATGAGATGGTAGTAAAAGGAAAAGATACAGTTCTCTGAAAGGACAGAAAAACTACCAACCCTACTTCCATGTATATCACAAACTACACTCTTCCCTCTTTATAAGTATACTTATAAGTATACAAATTTTCACTTATCTGTAACTGCATGTATCAAGACCATCCCGCTGTATCCATACCAAGATTTTCAATACAAGGCCTGGGAATGGGGTGGGGGGGGGTAGAGAAGAGACCAGGTCTACCTCCCAAAGGGTACACT